>APFE031375209.1:78020-91053 GCA_000404065.3 Pinus taeda
GGAGACCATTAAGTTTACTTAAGTATAGAGTTAGGTAAAGTGTGTTTCTTTCGGCAACTGATCGTTTACTTAAGAATTTGTTGACCATCTGGATAGTGATAAGGCTGAAATGCAATGCTGCCAGGAGAGGAGACCAAAAAATCATGTACTCCCTCTTATCTCATGTTAAAATGTATTCTTTGACTGAATAGTGCAAGGAAGGGAATGAATAATTTTATTCATTTCCTTCCTTGCACTATTGTTTGATCCAAAGTATCACCTTCAGTGCCCCAGACCCTTTCTCTACTTCTTACTCAAATGGAATCATGGTCAAGATATTCTATGAATATCCCTCTTTAGTTGGCACAGACCAACTTGAAATGAGAGGATATTAGGAGGTGACATGCCTTATGTTATCCTTAAGCCCATTAACATGAAGAATTTCCTTCTTCCCTTGTAAATCTTGTAAGATGAAAGTTGATGGACCTATCTGCTCAAAAATCTGAAAGGGGCCAAGCGAGAGTTTTTTAAATTTTGTATGTTTTCCTTTATGCTCGTGCATTTTATCCCATTTCAAAACTAAGTTTACAATTTCAAAATTTTTATCTTTGACTGAATTGATATCAAATGAAGCTTTGACCAATTGTTGATGGTGAACATGGACTAGATTAGCTTTATTTCTTTCTTCTTCCAACTTAAGGATTTGAGACATTCATACTTGTAAAGTAGAAAAAGGTTGTTCTTCAATAAATTGAACTAGGGTTGATGAGGGGAGCGCTAGATTTGGAGGTAGGATAACTTATTTCCCGCCTACCAAATGAAAAGGAGAATTACCTATTGAGGTTTTCTTAGATATTCAATCAGCCCTTAAAGCAAATATTAAAGCTTTTTTCTAGTTCTTTTGATTTTGGCTGATAGTTCATTTAATGATCCTTATAAGATTTTTATTAGTGGTTTCTGCTGAGCCATTTCCCCGAGGGCAATAATTTGCAGAATACTTAAGTTTAGATCCTCTCTTTAAAGAAAATTTAGTCATTGCATTTCTAGAAAAATAAGAAGCATTGTCAAAAATAAGAGCATGAGGGACACCAAGCCTGGTAATAATAATTTGATCAATGAATTCAATGATGCTCTCAGAATTAGCTAGCTTCAGATATATTGCCTCTATGCATTTTGTAAAATAATCCATTGCAATCAAAATGTACCTATTATGTTTGGAATAATGAGGAATGATCTCACTTATTACGTGCAGTCCCCATTGCTGAAAAGGTTGTTCGACGTTAACAGGTTGCAAGGGCGTGGAAGGTTTCCTCTGTCTTCCTGAAGCGGTATGAAATAATCATAATTTTTCCTAAATAACACATCATTGATGAGTTGATATTGATTGGCTTTCGATCTCAAGGCTCTCTTTTTCTTAACATCTAGTTCAAGTGGAGCATAACCTTTTCAAATAAAAGATTAAGTCAACATATTGAGACTGAGTATTAACATGGAGTACCTTTGTGATTTGTTCAATATTACCTGTTACTTCATCTATTGATGTATCATTCATTCCTGTGACTAACTTGCAAAAACCTTGACCTCTTACAATTTTAGCGGGTTTGATTTCTAGATCATATTCTTGTAATGCAGTAACCCAGTTAGCCCTTTCTTCTCCTAACTCCTTTTGAATAATTAATTTCGTGATTGCTAAGAAAGGAACAATAACTTTAACATGAGTTCTTAGAAGAAAGGGTCTAAAATATTTGATAGCTTTGTAAACTGCAAAGGGTTTCTTTTCTACTCCTTAATAATTTAATTTAGCTCCTTGAAAATTTCAGCTGACAAAAAAGAATAATAATAATAATAAAATAGGAGCTTCTATTTTCTGTTCATTTGGTTGTGTTAAGACTATTGCATATGATAATTCAGAGGCAAAAGTATATAAAATAAACTGATTAGAAAAAATTGGGAGTTGATAGAAAAGGGGCATCAATTACAGCTTGTTTGATTTCATTAAATGTTTCTCTTTCATGATCACCCCATTTGAAAATCGAATCTTTTTTTATCATTGTTTGTAATGGTAGGACAATTTGAGAAATATTAGGGACAAATCTCTTAACAAAATTGATTTGGCCAAGAAAAGATTGAATTGACTTTTCCTTATGCGGTAATGGAATTTTGGAAATTGATTTAGTTCTTTCTGGATTAATAAAAATTCCATGTTTGGATACAATAAAACCAAGGAGTTTACCTTCACTAAGAGAAAAAACCGATTTCTTAGGGTTTAGAGAAATTCTGTACCTTCTGCATCTTTGAAAGATATGCTTTAAATCATGCAAATGATTATTTCTCTTCCTTGTATATAAGGTAATATCATCTAAATAGACCACAACTTGGGCATGTTTGTTGAATATTCCAAAATTTTGTATTTTATATGAGCACTAATAAAATTAAGTTAATCATTTGAGTTGTTGAAAAACCTTTATATACACATTTTAGTTTCCATGAAAAAAATAGTGATATCTTTATTTGAAGAAGAAAAGGTGATATTATAATGCAAGAACACAAACCCAGTGTATTACATCGCAAAACCTAGAATTAAATCAATTCATAAGCTTGGGGTTGAATAGAACATCACCAAAAAAATAAAATAAAAAAATACATCACAACTAAATAATAGAGTGATCCTTTTAGAGCCATAAACACTATAAACCAACCATGTGACAATGTCTACATACAATATCATCCAAACAAGGTTTAGACAAACCAGTGTTTGTGAGGTAGACATGAGAGTCAATAATTTCGAAGCTTTGAATTTTTGAATATAAAAATGAAACAACATAGAGATAATATGTGAGAGATTATAAATTTAGCACTCATAGATTACATTTTAACATGAGATGAGAGGGAGTACATGATATTTTGGTCTCCTCTCCTGGCAGCATTGCATTTCAGAATTTCAGAGTCGAGTAAGGATTTAAAATATTATATCCTTATTGCCATAAAAAAAATAATAATAATAACAAATTTGTAGGCCTTCTATGTATGAGATTCCACTGCAGAACCAGGGATAAAAATAGGCACACTGAACTCTTTTGATTCTTCAACGGTTTTAATCACCCTATAACCAGGCCATGTTACGCGCCCATCTAGAAATGCACCAGGCCCAGAATTCCTGTATTCCCCAAAGTATAAGCTTTCTAATGCAAATTCTCCTGACCATTCCAACCAGCCAGCGGGATGAATGAGGTCGCCTAAAAACGATTGCATGTAAACTGTTCGAGAGTATAATTTCCAAGGCCTTCCGAGGTATGTTGAAGTGAATGCCATCCAGGGAGTGAGATCATTTGTTGCGGTAACTATACAATTATGTTTTGAGATGCCGGTATTTTGATAAGGATGATTCCTTCCTTGGGCAGTGATTACACTCATTTGATTGGGCATACCTTGTCGAGCATAAATGTTACACTCCTGTCAAACCATGGCTGCATTGCCAAAAATGAAGTCCACTGTTCCAAACACGTCACATTCTCTATAAAACTGCCTAAGAGAATGAACATAAAGTGTCTCTTGGTAACCGATAATACTGCATCGATAAATCGCTGCAAAATCGGCCCCCACCCGTAGAGCCGCAGCTTGATGTTTGTCAGGCCCTGCACTGTTCATAAAGGTCATGTCACGTGCAACAAATCCTGCACCGCATACAGTTGCAATGCAGCGATTGACTGGTCAGTGATTATTAATTGGCCTTAGCTTCATACACACGTCATGAAACAAGGTTGAAAATCCAATTAACGAGGTACAGAGAAAGAGAAAGGGTATTTCAATTAACCAGGTACAAAGAAAGAGAAAGGGTATTTCAAGAAATTGGATTGAACAATGAAACAAACAAAAATAATGCAGATAGAAAGGTTTGGAATAGTACCAAAGGTAGCGGAACTGAAAGTAGTAGAGCCCTCCTTCACATTTTTGCTGGAGACAACAACGGTCTTTCCCTTGCCATCTTCAACAAACATTATGTTGGTTTTTCGTTTAGAAATTTTGACAGTTTCAACGTACAGTACAGCTTTGGCATAGATTATGTATTTTCTACTTCTCAAATGATTGGGTGCCTCCTTGACATCGTCGGTTATTGTTACATAGTTGCCACTTCCATCCTGCGCTACGACAACATCAGGTTTCAAGTGTGCAGGGGAAAGCAGTAGGAGTAAACGATCAGTTGCCGATAACCACATAGGGAATTCCTTCATGTCATGTCGATCCAAAAACCCATAATTCTGATAAAATTCCTGATCCATACTAGCGTTATGCGCCTCATCTTTCTTGAATTCCTGCTCCAGACCAGAGTTATTCCCCTCATCTTTCTTGAATTCCTGCTCCAGACCAGTGTTATTCCCCTCATCGTTCTTGAAACTAGCATTATTCTTCCTTGGCAACATCCGTTGAGGGTTTTGGGGAACTGCAGACTTATTCGTCTGCTCACCAGGTAAAGCTTTATTTTCCAAGCCGACATTGCTGAAAAGGGTTTGGAAGAGGGACAAGGAATCGCTGATCAATTGAGAGAACTTTCTGGATTCTTTTAGTATGTCATTGGTGGATTGAAGAGTTGCATTGCCGCCTCCAATCAAGTTCTAGAAACCCTCGAGGCATGTATCCTGGTTTGTCAGAGCGGCACTGAGCCAAGTTTTGACATCGGAAATGAAGAGCAATGATGGTCTCTTACCAGAAAAATCGGACATGTGGAGCAACGTGGCATTCAGATGATATAGTTTTTGGGAATTTATGATAATTCCATAACAAACAGTAAAAAAAAAATGCTATGTTCTAACACTCTGTTTTTATCTAAGAAAACTGGAAATCGTTTGCTGGAAACGGTGTTTCAGCAACACAGTTTGGTGTTGCAGCGACGTAGTTTGGTGTTGCAGAAACACAATTTTTTTTTTTGAAAACTGAATTTCAACAGTGCACATCAAAAGGGAAATTGTATTCATTTACAATACTTCCTCTAACAGAGCGATTTCTACAAGACTACTTTAAAGACAGTTAAAAAAAAATAACTTCACGCTGTAAACATAAATTACATTACTGTGTATGCACTACTGTACATTACAGAAAACAAAATACTCTCTCTCCTCTGAAAAATCAACATGTTGTTTTTCACTGCTGTGTCTTCACTCCTGTGCATCCACAAAACACTCTATTTCTGCTCAGAATTAACGCTGCTGTAACAATCTGTTTCTGTTCAGAACGCTGTTGTAACACTCTCTTTCTTCCTTGAAACATTTTACACTACTGTGTGTAAATTTCATTCATACATTCACGCTGCTTCGTACATCAAAAAAAAACTTATGCACTGCTGTGCATTACAAAGAGAACTCTATCTCTGTTCAAAAAAAACAATTTACACACACTGCTGTGTTTTCATTGCATTTTCAGATTCGACAAAAAACTGAACTTAACATTTTTCTTGTGCCGTAAGAACAAAACTACAATTGTGAATTAAAAAAAAAAATTAAAATCCTACCTACATTTACCAACCACAACAAGAAATTACCATCATTCCGTGAGTGACCACCATTCCGTAATAAATTGTTGTGTAAACGCTGATTCAGGAAAGGACTGGAGCTGCGGCTGTTTAATGGCAGATTCATCAATGCAGAGGTATGGCTGTTGATTCATCAGTACAGGGGTATGGCAAAGGACTGGCCCTGCAGTTGAAAATAATATTTCAACGCTCCCCTTTAGTTTCAACTGCTAGGTTATCAGTCATACCCTGACATTTCCTCAAAAGCTCAAAACTTTTCTGTCTCAAAGGCTTGGTTAGAATTTTTGTAACCTACTCCTGAGCTTTGCAATGTACTAAGACAATTTCTCCATTATTTACCAGCTCTCTAATATAATGAAACCTTGTGTCAATGTGTTTCGTTCTCTTATGAAACACATAATTTTTTGATAATGCAATAGCAGAACTGTTGTCACAATAAATCACAGTTCCTTTTGCCTGCTCTTGGCCTAAGCTCCTTAACATCCTTCTCATCCAAACTGCTTGACATGCTGTTGTTGTAGCTGCCACGTACTCTGCTTTTGCTGTGGACAATGCCACAATTGGATGTTTCTTGGAAGCCCATGAAATGGCTCGTGAACTCATGTGAAAAACATAACCGGATGTGCTTTTCCGGTCATCTACACTCCCAGCCCAATCACTGTCAGTGTATCTAACTAAATCTGAACATTCTGAGACAGTATATAAAATCCCAAACCTTTTAGTACCTTTAACATACCTCAGAATCCTTTTTTCTGCTTGCCAATGTGCTTCTTTTGGTCTCTCCATGAATCTGGAAATTAGACTAATAGCATACATTATATCTGGCCTAGTTGCAGTCAAATACATGAGGCTACCAACTATGCTCTTGTACATACTATGATCAAAATCCTTGTTGTTGTCCTCTTTGTTGAGTTTTAATCCCCTTACTGTGGGAGTGATTGCTGCCTTGAACTCTTGCATGTGGAATCTTTCCAACACTTCATTTACATATCTTGCTTGACAGATAAAAATTCCATTTTCATTTTGATCTACTTCTATTCCTAAGAAGTATCTCAGCAAACCCATCTCAGTCATCTCAAATTCTTTTTTCATGACTGATTTAAAATTTTCAATGAGGTAGTCATCATTACTTGTAAAAATCACATCATAAACATACAACACTACAATTAAAATCTTACCATCCTTTTCTTTGATGTAGACGGTGGGTTCTCCCTCACATTTGTCAAATTCATTTTCCAGTAGATAGGAATCTATCCTACTGTACCATTCTCTTGGTGCTTGCTTCAACCCATAAAGAGCTTTCTTCAATCTGCACACTTTGTGCTCTTGGTCTTTCCTCACATAGCCTAGAGGTTGTTCAATGTAAACCTCTTCCATTAACACTCCATTTAGGAATGTTGACTTCACGTCCATTTGGTAGACTTTCCATTTGTTTTGTGCTGCTATGGATAACACTGCTCTCACGGTTTCCATTCTTGCAACCGATGCGAAAGTCTCCTCATAATCTCTCCCATACTGCTGCTTGTACCCTTTGACAACTAGCCTTGCCTTGTGCCTTTCTATCTTGCCTTCAGCATTTCTCTTGGTCTTGTAGACCCATTTAACTCCAATGACTTCTTTACCTTTTGGTAGCTCAACCAAATCCCATGTCTTGTTTCTTTCTATGGCATTTATTTCCTAATCCATAGCTTCTATCCATTTCTTATTTTTAATTGCATCTTCGAAATGAATAGGATCATCAACATGACAATACAAGGAAAATAAGGAATTCATTCCTTCATCATAAATGTCACTTAAGTTTCTAAACTTTCTACCTCTTTCATTTGGTGTGCAAGTGCTTGAAGATGAACTTGAATCTCCTCCTTGTGGTGTGCTTGGAGAAGCACTCTCATTTATCCTCAAAGGTGTTCCTTGCTATCCTTGTGTTGGCGCTGTTGTTTGGGGATGTATTTCAGCCATCTCCTCTTCATCTTCATCATGAGACAAACAGTTTTTAACATTCACTATTTTCTTTATGCTTCCATCCCAAGCTTCCTCCTCAATAAATTGAACATTTATGCTCACAAAAAACTTCTTGGTGGATGGGATATACAACCTGTAAGCTTTGGATTCCTCACTGTATCCAATGAAAATACATTTCTCCCCTTTGATGTCCAATTTCTTCCTTAGCTGATCTGTAATGTGTGCATAAGCTACACAACCAAAAACTTTCATGTGGGTGACTCCTTGCTTTCTCCCACTCCATGCTTCTTTTGGCACTTTGTTCATCATTGCTTTTGTAGGACACCTATTCAAAATATATATTGCACAGTGTACGGCTTCAACACAATAATCATTTGGCAAATGCTTTGCCTTCAACATGTTCCTCGCCATATCCATGATTGTTCTGTTTTTCCTTTCAGAAACTCCATTTTGCTGCGGGGTATAGCTCGCTGTAAATTGCTTGTGAATTCCATTTTCTTTGCAAAACTGCAGGAATTTTTTGGAGATATACTCACCTCCTCTGTCTGTTCTCAAAACTTTGATGCGCATCCCACTCTGATTTTCCACAAGTGCTTTGAAATTTTGAAAATTTTCAAACACTTCGCTCTTATTCTTCAGGAAATAAACCCAAGTCTTTCTGGTAAAGTCATCAATAAATGTTAGAAAATATTGGCTGCCTGCAAGTGATGGAACTTGCATCGGTCCACATAAATCTAAGTGGACAATTTCGAAGGGTGCCTTTGTCCTTATGCTTTTCCCGGTTGGAAAACTTTCTCTGTGTTGTTTCCCCAATATGTAGCCTTCACAAAGGCTGTCTGGCTTTTCTATCAATGGTAAACTTCTTACCATTCCTTTTCTACTCAACAAATTAAGACCTCCAAAGTTGAGATGTCCAAATCTCAAATGCCACAACCAATTTTCATCCTTTGGCACGCTTTGGAAAGCCTCTTGGGTTACTGCTGCAATTACTTCTTTGTTTTTCAAATCTGCTCCTATTCTAAGAGGGAACATTCTATTCCTTGTCATCTTCACTTCAACAATGCATTGCTTGCTGGGTGCTCTATCCATGATGGTGCATTCATCATTCTCAAAGAAAACATTGTAACCCTTTTGAACAAGCTGTCCAATACTCAAGAGGTTACACCTCATTCCAGGAACATAATAGACATCTACTATGGTTTTCCTTTCGCCTTTCTTTGTAAATATTTTAACTTCTCCTTTTCCCATAACAAAGATTTTGCTATCATTCCCAAGTGTGACTTGTGATTTCACACTTTGATCTAAAGCAGAAAACAGGGCTAATTTTCCTGTCATATGGTTACTGCAACCGGAATCTAGAAACCATATATCCTCACTGTTTGTTTCAGCCATATTACAAGCTAACAATACATTATCTTGGCTAGTATTTTCTCTAGTAATATTTGCATTAGATCTATTGTTCATATCATGCTGCTTCTTCCTACATTCACTGGCATAGTGCCCATATTTTTTAGAATAATAACATTGGACATTGGATTTTTCATACCTTTGTCCTTGAGCATGATGTTGTCCACTTTGTTGGCTGTTGCCGTGGCCTTGGTTCTGATTTGGATTGCTGCCTCGTCCTTGGGCATTTGCTGGGCTGCTCCTTCCACCTCTATTTTGGCTTCTACCTCTTCCTCTCTTGTTTCCTCTGCCTTGAGCTCTTCCTCTTCCAAAGGACATCTGGGTCTTGAAGGCTTGCTCTAGAGATGAGTTTTCATTTCTACTCAACCTCTGCGCATGTGTTATCAGTGATGCATGGAGTTCATCAATTGAAAAGTTTGAGATATCCTTTGTCTCTTCTATGGTGGTGACAATCACATCAAACTTTGAGGGTAGGACCCTCAATAGTTTCTCCACAATCCTCCTTTCTTCAATAGTTTCTCCATGAGACCTTATCTGTGTGACCAGACCAATTGCTTGTGTGAAGAATGAGTCAATATTGTCTAACTCCTTCATGCGCAGGTTCTCAAAATATTTCCTCAGTAACTATAGTTTTGCTGTCTTCACTCTCTCCATGCCTTGATAGGCTGTCTTGAGAGTTTTCCATGCTTCTCTGGATGTCTTGGCTGCTGCTCTCCTTGGAAACACACTCTCATGCACTACTTGATATAAGAATACAATGGCTTTTTAATCCTTCTTCTTATTGCTCTTCAATAGCTATTTTCTGCCTGAGTTAATCCATTAAACTCTTCTTCATTTGTTGGCTCTTCAAATACATATTCAACAAATTCCCATAAATCTTGTGAGGCAAATACAACCTTCATGGTTATGGCCCAATAGTCATAGTTTTTCCCATTAAACTATGGGAGCTGGGTATTAAACATACCCACGCTGGTGCTGGCCATTCTTTCAATACTTGACTGTAAAAAAAACACTGACCGTCTTCAACAACAACAAAAAAAATTTCTTGAGAAATACCTTGGATTCTTTCTTGGCTGAGTCTTCACTCTGCTGGTGACGCTGCTATCGCAATGAACCCTTCCTTCAACTTCTTTGACACTTCAAAGAGCCTAGAATAGCTCTGATACCATGTTGGGAATTTATGATAATTATATACAGACAGTAAAAAAAAATGCTTTGTTTTAAAAATCTGTTTTTAACTCAGAAAACTGAAAATCGTTTGCTGGAAACGGTGTTTCAGCAACACAGTTTGGTGTTGCAGCAATCTAGTTTGGTGTTGCAGCAACGTAGTTTGGTGTTGTAGCAACACAATTTTTTTTTTTGAAAACTAAATTTCAACAGTGCACAACAAAAGGGAAATTGTATTCATTTACAATACTTCCTCTAACAGAGGGATTTCTACAAGACTACTTTAAAGACAGTTCAAAAAAAAAACTTCACGCTGTAAACAAAAATTACATTACTCTGTCTGCACTGCTGTACATTACAGAAAACAAAATACTCTGTCTCCTCTGAAAAATCAACACGCTATTTTTCACTGCTGTGTCTGCACTCCTGTGCATCTACAAAACACTCTGTTTCTGCTCAGAATTAACGCTGATGTAACACTCTGTTTCTGTTTAGAACGCTGCTGTGACACTTTGTTTCTTCCTTGAAACATTTTACACTGCTGTGTGTAAATTTCATTCATACATTCACGCTACTGCGTACATCAAAAAAAAACTTCTGCACTGCTATGCATTACAAAGAGAACTCTACCTCTGTTCAATTTTTTTTTTTACACACACTGCTGTGTTTTCATTGCATTTTCAGATTCGACAAAAAACTGAACTTAACATTTTTCTTGTGCCGTAAGAACAAAACTACACCTGTGAATTAAAAAAAATAAAATTAAAATCCTACCTACATTTACCAACCATAGCGATAAATTACCATCATTCCGTGAGTGACCACCATTCCGTAATAAATTGTTGTGTAAACACTGATTCAGGAAAGGACTAGAGCTGCGGCTGTTTAATGGCAGATTCATCAATGCAGAGGTATGGTTGTTGATTCATCAGTACAGGGGTATGGCAAAGGACTAGCCCTGCAGTTGAAAATAATATTTCAACAATAGTGTATTGCGGAGCAGCTCCACGCAATCCTGCTGGGCCACACCTCTGTTTCCGTCTCCCCAAACATGGGCTGCAACCTTTAGAGAGTACGATTGCAAAACCTGAGCTATGGTGGCTTCAAAGGTGGCTTGAACAAAATCTTTGGGTTCCACCAGCTGATCCACACCTGGATATCTGACCAGCGTAGACACACACAGGTGAGGGTGGAATTTTTTAGAGCAGGCAGTTTGTATACCAGTCGGTATGGCTCCTCCTGTGGCCGCATATGGAACCTTGTTCCCAAGAATAACAATACCAACAGAAATAAGAAGGCAGACAAATATAACAATTCCAATGGCAACCATCACCACAAATCTTCTCGTCGCCGGGGATTCATCTTGGTTCTCGAGCATCATCGTGGAAGGCTGAAGCCACAAATCTGCCTTCAGGAACAAGAAAAGTGTGCAGGATTCAATAAACCGCGACCCGTATTTCAGGATTCAAGAAACAATGAATTGTAATTCAAGAACAAGAAAACTCAACTCAACTCTGCAGGAAGGATTCAAGAAACGTAGAATGCAGCGGGAAAACAATTTTTTTGTAAAAGTCAAGTATGTTTGACAACGTTCATTTAAAGCCTCCTGAAATTTGAAATGTGTGTCATTTAATATAATTAATTTAATTCTAAACTAATTAATTGTGATTTAGCATAATTAATGTAGTTTTTTTTTTAATTATTAATATTTAATAAAGTATTTTGTTTTACATTTACTATAAATGTGACTTATTTTGTTTTGTATACCATATAATATTGAATTTTAATGTTTATAATTATGAATATAATGAGCAAAGTATTATGAAGTTAATATGAAAACATCAACGAGGACATTGTCATAGAGTAAAGAGATTTGAGAAACATTTTTATGTTAACACTGAATTAAACATTTACGATATTTTTAAAATATATTTGGAAGGCAACTAAATATCATTTGGCATCAAAACAAATTTTGCGGTACACAAAAATCACTCTAAATCTTGTTTTATTGAACTTAAGCAACCGATAAATTTTTATTTTTTTTTATGGGATTGGATGTTCTAATTACATTTAATTCACATGCTTAGGATGATTAAAAGTTTAACTCCTTAATTGCAACTTCCATTTGAATGGTTACCATATTATGTTGAGTAGTCTTTTTGCTCAGCAAGATGAAATGAATCTGAGTGATGGGATCTCTATGAAAGGTTTTAGTCAAGTAAAAATGTGGAAACATTCTAATGATTAAAGGCCCACTTGGAGCATTTAATTGAGACATTCGCCTATCATTTGTTTCATGTAAATTATGTGTCTCAATGGAATGAATTATGATGACAGTTTATGCCAAAGAGCACAAGTATATGGTTTTGACACACTTTTTTATTAAGAAATTCTATTAGATATATAGGCTAAAGACGTGTTATGACATATATAAGAAACAATAATACATGTCATTAGGTGAATAAAATTGTGGCTTGGGAGTCATTCACACAGGAAACCCCATAACTTTAGGAGGTTACTAATTGAGCTTAAAGCCTTCTTTGTGGGAGTTGTAAGTTACCCCTATTGGTACCCATTTGAATAATATCACATTAGACAAGACTCCATATGGACATTACTTACATGTACCTTAAGTATGTTCAATGTTCCCCTAGATGAATTGTGAAACCACCCATTTAGCCGCCTAACTATTATTGTGCACCTAAAGCAACACTCGGGAAAAATACTCTCTCATACTTGCCTAGCATTGGTATATTTTATGGCTATAACACAGGTCACACACGTTATATAAACCATTTCTTGCTAGAAAATCCTTATTGTTAATTTGGGTTTCTTGATCGACCATTTCCTTTTTAATTGTGGGATTGAATTAAAGGTTAATGATTATATACCTTATTATGCTACAATTTCATTTGATTAAGATATATGGTTGATGCGCAATACATAATCCATTAATATGCATTAATAACTAATTGAACAATCAACATTGGA
>APFE031375217.1:0-31576 GCA_000404065.3 Pinus taeda
GTTGAGGACAACACTTTTTAAAGGAGAGGGGCATGTTAGGCCCCTATACTACTAGTGTAACCCCTTATTATTATTAGTACAACCCCCTTATTATATTGATGTACCTATGTAGTGACCATATTGTTACTATTGTGCCCCATAGAAGCCCATTATTGTTATTATTGTGCCCTTACATTATTATTGTTATGTAGGCTCATATTATATAATGAGCCCTTAGACTCCTATATATAGAAAGGAGGTCTTTTCATTTGTATCATCCAAGAATTGTTCATTTATGTAATGTAAGGAGGTTGCCCCCTCGAAGAGGCTGAATTCTAAGGTGTTGATCTATCTTTTCTATCTTTTCTTGAGCTGGTTCCATAACAATCCCTCATGAGACACAAGTACTATGTTACTTTCATAGATGACTATTCCCATAAGTCATGGATATTCTTTAAGAAGAATAAGGAGGAGTTATTCTCTAAGTTCACGGAGTTTAAGGCCTTAGCAGGAAACTAGAATAAGAAGAAGATCAAATCATTTAGGTGTGACAATAGTGATGGATATGTCTCCAATGCCTTTAGGGACATGTGTGGCAAGGAGGGAATTAGGAGAGAGCTTACAGAACCTCGTAACCCTCAGCAGAATGGGGTGGCTGAGAGGAAGAACCAAAACATAGTTGGAGTGGCCAAGGCCATGTGGCATGACCAGGGGCTACCCATGTTCTTGTGGGTAGAGGCATGCAACACTACAATATTTTTGAAGAACAAGAGTCCACACATAGTGCTTCAACGAGTTACACTAGAGGAGGATTTCATAGGAAAGAAGCTTGATGCTTCGCACTTTCAAATATTTGACACCAAAGTTTACTGCCATGTGTCCAAAGGTAGTAGGAAGAAGCTGGAGCCCACAACTGAAAATATAATTTTCATGGGTTACAGTGAGACATCTCAGACACATTGGGTGTATATACCATCACTCAAGAAGACAATTATCAGGTGGAATGAGAGGTTTGAGGAGGATAGATCTCTGAGGGAATCCTTGGAGCGAGAGTAGGTTGGAGAAGCTAAGGAGGAGTTATTTTCTCCCAAGTAGGAGCCTCAACAAGTATCACACATTGAGTCTCATCCAGGTGGTAAATAAGTCATATAGCAGGAAGACAAGGAGTCATTGCAGGTTGAGGAGGAGAGAGCAGGATGAGTGGAGGCAACAATCAGTCAGTGACTCCCAGCATAAGGAGGAAGAGAGCCAAGTGGGTCAACATGTTAATTTAGGAGGCCCATGAATGAGTTGAGACTCCTAGTTGTAACACCATCCTCTCACATCTACCCAAGCAATCGGCCAGCCAGGGTAATTATGTGACGAGAAGCCACTATGATATGATTCTATCTCCTAAGTCACGTTAAGGAAGTGGAACCGATGGAAACACACCATACTGACATTCAGCATTAGCTCCAGGATCGTCAGGAACCAATCCAACACTTCAGACAACTTGCCCTTGGGTCCCACTGAACTCTTGGACAACTTAAGCCTCAGCTGCTCTCACACTATAGGCATGACAACATCCAAAAACCCAAAGTCGCTCTCACAGGCTTGCCTGCCAGCGTCGAGAGACTAAATTTGTCAGTGCTATGCCAACATCCCTATGATTTGGGCCAATTTTTCAGGTCACTGCCTAGAATTGAACCATCTCTTAAGAACAATAAAATAACATGGAAATAACAATGCTAAAAAAAATGCTTGAATGAAACCTTGATTGGACCCCTACTAGCCATGACAGGCATTTCCTCAAACATATCACGAATATGTAATCTACAAGTGTAAATAACAGTTCTGAGCATAGGGGTCTCATACTTAGCTTAGAACCATTGATGTATCAACACATCAACTACCATTCCATCCATTAGGTCATAGGTACATTGATCATTCAATTACATTGCTAAGAACCATTGGCGTCTCAACACATCAACTACCATTCCATCCATTAGGTCGTAGATACATTGATCATTCAATTACAAGTAAAAACATGATGAAATCCATACATGGTTGTTTTCATAAAACACATACATAACCAACATAATAGCAGCATAATACCCATGAAGATACATCCATATAGACCACATATAATCCATCAAAATGCTCATAGAAATATAAGAAGAAATAAGCTTTCATTAATGATGCAAAATCCAAACCCGAGATGGGACTTCCATGTTCCACCCGACTATAGAATGGTTGAGCCAAATCTCTCTTCATCCATTCATCCTCGTTCCATATTCCAAGCATGAATGTGGGATCTCGTAGAACACATCAATAAAAAACCATCTAGGGCTTCCAGAGACCATCCACCTCAACCCATCAAACAATGATTCCACCTCACGATCGAACATCACAAAACCATCATCAGATCGGTCTTTGTCCAAGCCTTCCAAGGCTCTAGAGCATTTGTCCAACCAAGGCTCCAGGGCTAGTAACTCAACCCACAAATTTTACTGGGCTCCAGAGCGTTTGTCCAACCAAGGCTCCAGGACTAGTAACTCAACCCACAACTTTTACCAGGCTCCAGAGTGTTTTTCCAACCAAGGATCTAGGACTAGTAACTCGACCCACCAAGGGATCCATAGCGTTTTTCCAACCGAGGCTCAAGGACTAGTAACTCAGCCCAAGCTATTCCAGGGCTCCAGAGCATTTGTCCAACCAAGGCTCCAGGACTAGTAACTCAACCCAAGCTAAGGAAACATGAGAACCAATTGAAAACACAAAAATGAAAATAAACCCACAATCACCATAGCTATCCATGAAATGGCAAGGCTAGGCAATCAACAGTCAATCTCGATCATCCTCCATGCCAATGACAAATCACAACCAATAAACCAGTGACATGCATATGCCATTCATGCCAAAACTGGTGAAGGAAACACTGGTGAAGGAAACATACATGCAACTCTATACCTGTAAGCAAATCTAATGTAGTTGCTGATATCGATGCCCTCTTGTGCCTTCCTGCTTTTCCTTTGCCTTCTTGCTCCAAGTATCCAAGTATGTCACACTCTCCAAGAGTGCTCCAAGAAAACTCTAAGTCTCCAAGAATATGAGAGAGAGAGAGAGAATAATGAGAGAGCTCCAAAAATGAACTGACAAAAGGTTACCAGCTGATCCTCAGAAGCCTTTTTATGAATGAGGCCTCTATTTCCTTCATTTTCCATTATTTTCCTTCATTTTCCTCCTCACATGCAACTTGTGACCTTTCACCTCCCTTTTCTCCTAATTTCCATTATTTTCATAAATAAATGTACCAAAAATTCCATTTTTCTTTTCCAAAGCCTTAGCCATTTCCTTTGCCAATTTCCTTAGCCATAAACAATCACAAGTGATCCCTGTCACTAGGATTTTGCCCAACATTCAGCTTGGAATAAGTGTCCCATCATCTGTGGTTATTATTTTTTTTATTTACTTTTATTACATGGAATTTTCACCAGGGCTATTACAAAACCCTCCCCCTTGGGGGAACACCATCCTTGGTGTTCAACAACACTTATAACCACAAAAATGTTGTAAGCAAAATATATTGTTGATGGAGCTTTGTAACTTAGCTCGATGTTGTATTTACAATGATCAACATGCTGAGAAGCAAACCAACATGAAAACATAACAACATAACATCATAATGACATGACACCCATACTAGTTATTGGAGCTTTATAGCATAGCTCATGGCAGTATTTACATCCATATACATATGTACATAAACCAACATCACTAAACATATATCAAAACATATACCAAAGCATGTACCAAAATCACACCAAAACACCAAGCCAAAACTGCTTTGCCTCAACCGGCAAACAAGGAAGGATACATAGGCTGCATTTGATCTGCCATCTCCCACGTAGCTTCATCAAGCCCAAAGTGCTTCCATTGCACTTTAACTTGCTCGATTGCTTGGTTCTGGAGTATGAGCACCTTTTTTTGCAATATACACTGAGGTTCCAGCTAGAATTCTCCATCTGGTTCCACCTGCAATACAGACCAATCAATCACATGATCAACATCTTTAACATACTTCTTAAGTAAGAACACATGGAAAACATCATGGAATTTCACTGTCGTAGGCTGTGAAAGTCAATAGGCTACTGGCCTAATCCTCTCAATGATACTGAAGGGTCCACAAAACTGTGGTGTCATCTTGGCACATGATCCAATATGTAAGGAGATCTTCTTCGGCTTTATGCGCAAGTACACCTATTCCTCAACCTGGAACTCCTTGAACAACCTGTTCCTATATGCATAACTCTTCTGCCTATCATGTGCTGCTTTTAGATTCTTCTTTATAACCTACATGTCCTGTTCCATGTCTGCCAACATGTCTAGTCCAATCAACACCCTGTTAACTGGATCACTCCAACTAATGGGAGTGTTGCAACTCCACCCATACATGCATCAAAAGGACTCATCCTTAACGATTCCTGATAACCATTATTGTATGCGAACTCTTCCAAGGGGAGATACCCTTCCCACTTTTGTTGTTGATGCATCACATAGATCCTCAACATGTCGTCCAATATCCTGTTGACCCTCTCCATCTGTCCATATGTCTGCGGATGATAAGTTGTACTAAAGGCCAACTCTGTGCCAAAACCTGCAAACAACTCCTTCCAAAACTTGGAAGTGAACTTTGCATCCCTATCTGACACAATATTCTTTGGAACACCATGCAATCTGACTACATCTCTAATGAACACCTGTCCTACATCGCTAGATAAGAATGTAGACTTCATCAGAATGAAATGTGCAACCTTCGTCAACCTGTGCATAATAACCATGATGGAATCATGATGTCTCAATGTCTTTGGAAACCTTGTGATGAAGTCCATGGAAATGACCTCCCATTTCCACTCTGAAATCACAATTGGTTGTAGCAGTCCACTTGGATTTTTACACTCTGTCTTCACACACTGACAGTTAAAACATCTAGCCACAAACTCTGCTACATCCCTCTTTATATTCAACCAATAGTAAAATCTCTTAACTATTGTCAATGTCTTTTGATAACTTGGGTGACCTGAATATGGTTTCACATGAAGCTCTCTCAAGATCATCTTCTTGAGCTCACTACTATCCGAAAAATATATCCTATCTTTGAATCAGACCAACCCATCTTTCATAAGACAATAATCCATATCCTCTGCACTTGCACTTGTACCACTACTTGTACCTATACATGTATATGTACCATTTCCTGTACCTATACATGTATTATCACTTGTACCCATAACTGTCCCATCACTTGCGCCTATACCTATACTTGTACCTGTACATGTGCTATGCTACAACCTTTGCACAATATCCATATATATGACATCTTGTTGACCTGCCCTCAAGATCCTATCCTGTAGATCTGTCCTATAGGAGCTCATAACTGCTAAGTGATTTACCTGTACCCTCCTGCTAAGAGCATCTTCCACTCTATTCTCTCTACCTTTAATACATCGGATCTCGAAATCAAAATCACTGATTGTAGCCAACCACCGAGCTTGCCTACCATTTAGATTCAGTTGGTCAAATAGATATCACAAACCATTGTGATCATTCATCAATGTAAATCTTCTGCCTAGAAGATAATGTCTCCACATCTTCAATGCATGTATAATCACTTCTAACTCAAGATCATGTGTGGGATAGTTTTGGTCCTTCTCGTTCAATTTCTGCGACTCATAGCATATAACCTGCCCATCCTGCATAAGGACTCCACCAAGTCCTCTCTTGCAAGCATCTGTGCACACTACAAATTCTTTCTCTAAGTCTGTAATCTTTAACACTAATGCATGTGTCAACAATTGCTTCAGCTGCTCAAAACTAGCCCCACACTCCTCTATCCATTTGAACTTCTTACCTTTCCTCTGCAATGATGTGATAGGATAAGCAATTTGTGAGAAGTTCCTAATGAACCTCCTATAGTAGCCTTCTAAACCCATGAAAGATCTCACCTCATCCACATTCTTAGGAGCTACCCACTCCATGATGACCCTTATCTTTTCTTAATCTACTGCAATTCCCTCCTTGGAGACAACATGCCCCAAGTAGTGTGCCTCAGTCCGAAAGAAACTACACTTGTTGAGCTTAGCGTACAACTAATGCCCTCTCAACAACCTCAACACTATTTCTAAATTCTCATCATGTTCTTCCTAATTTTTAGAATATACTAGTATATCATCAATGAACAAAATAACAAACTTATCCAAGTACAAACACAACACACTATTCATCAAACACATAAATGTAGGGGGAGCATTAGTTAAGCCAAATGGAACTACAACAAACTCATAATACCCATACCTGGTCCTGGATGTGGTCTTGTAAATATCCTCCTCTTTGACGTGTAGATGACGATATCTGGATCTTAAGTCAATCTTAGAGAACATTGTTGCTCCCTTCAGTTGAACGAACAAGTCGTCAATCCTCGGGAACAAATACTTGTTCTTGATGGTCACTTTGTTCAACTGCCTGTAGTCAATGCATAATCTGAGAGTACCATATTTCTTCTTCACAAACAATATTGGTGTGCCCCAGGGTGATACACTCGATCTAATGTATCCCTTATCCAACATTTCCTCCACCTACAACTTTAACTCAACCAACTCAGGTGCTCATCATGTAAGGTGCTTTTGATGTTGGAGCTGCCCCTCACACTGACTCAATAGAAAATTCTACCTCCCTGTGAGGTGGCAACTTTGAAATGTCCGTAGGAAATACATCCTTAAACTGTTGTAAAAGTGGGTACCTGCTCAACACATCTATATCCTCAGTTTCCTTACCCTTATCACTAGAAATGTGCATTATGAATAACTTGCACCCTTTCCTATGGCTATGCTTCACTTGCATAGTTGTCACCATCCTAAATGATGTAGATTTCTTCTTATCCTCTAAGAATCTTAGTTCTCCATTGTCATTAACATACTCAATGGCTTTGTCGTAACAATATACCTTGGTTCTGTGAAGATACAACCAATCCATGCCCAACAACATATTATATGAATACGACGACAATACATTCAAATGTGTTGTTGTAGGCATACCATTCAAATCAAATGCACAAGCTCTTACCTAATGATGAACTCGCTTCTTCGTACCTGTAGCCAACTGCACTAGCCAAGACTTTGCATGCAATTCCTTACTCAAACCACACTTATCCACCAAGTTAGGACTAACATAGCTATAATTAGATTCAGGGTAAATCAAAATATAAATAACTTGATCACAAAGTTGTTGAAAAATGTGCAACAAGAAATGCTAAATTTAGAATGTGCTAAAAGTAGAAGTTCTAAAAATAGCACATATAAAAATAGAATTTTGGCCACCTTGGGTGAGAGGTGAAACTGCTAAAAATAGAAGTTTCTAAAAATAGCATTTCTGGGTCCCTTCCTATTTTTAGTAGTCCCTGGTCTAACTACAGGAAGGAAAAACGGATTTGGTCTTAACAATAGTTTAAAATATTAATTAATTAATCTCCATGAGTTAATTAGTTAAGGAAAATTAAACTAGAAGTCTTTGTGAGATCATGCAATTATTTTCTCTCTTGATTTAGGAATTGATCCCTTGATTAAAGGAGATAAGGTTCAATTCTATATTGAGAGGATTAGTTGACTTAGTTTAAAGTAGTCAAGTCCAGTTAGACTAATTTAACAAGTTGTTAAATTAGTGAAAAATAGTTTGTTAATGCTTGCATGCACGCGACAACTATTATTTCAGTTAACTGAGTATTTTCTCATGAATAACTGTTGCATGTCAGTTCTATTAGAGACCCAGTTGAAATAAGATGTGGGACAGTGTACTATCAGATGCTTGACTATTTCTAGTTAGTAGTTTTTGCATGGTTGAGGAACTAATGTCCTCAAGTATTGCGTAGTTGGACTATAGGTTGACTTGGTATGTTTGGAATTAATTGCATATGCTTTTGCTATTATTTCCTAAGCAAACTGCAGAAGGAAATAGGGATTGGAACATAGGTAAAGCCTTTATATAGAGGGCTTGGTTGGTTCATGAGACATATCTTCATATCTTCATAGTTCATTGAGAATTGAATAGCTTGAGAGCTAATTCTTTTTGTATTGTGAAAAGGATTTCCACTTGATTGATAATACATGGTTGGGGTTTTATGCTGGTGCTTTCCCCTAGATATATCTTGTGTTATGTGTGATTATTTCTCTTGATCAATTATGCATGTTTCTACTTGATGTTGCTCATGAATTCGATTATGCTTCCGCTTAATGTTTTGTAGAAGTAGAATAAGTATTATGCTTTTTTAGGACATTACATATATCGGTTTGTTCTACAGGTGAGATTTCTACAAAAGCTTACTGTCCATCTCAATGATATATGCCTAATGTTTTTCCTGTTTTTTATCCAATGTTGCATAGGTACGTGGAATGCTTTGACCAACATCCCCCATAGTTCGTGCCTCCTGCGCACTGTATATCTTAGGCCTACCACTCTAGTACTGTGGATAATCCCTCCTACAAAGATCTCCTCCACAAATCCGACACCACACGGGCTCCTTATTCTACTCCTTAGATCTGTGTCCCCGCCCTCTATTTGATGCAGTAAACCTATTAGGTGGTGCAACATTCTCCTTGTTACCCGAATCATGTGGTCTTACTCACTTCTTGTCCCATTTTCCTTTGTTCTTTGCATTACCTTTCCAATTTGGTTTCGTCTCAGTTTTGTGCTTCGATTGTTTATAACAATGCTTCAACTTCCGAATGGCCTTCTCCAATGATCTAGGCTCATCTAACTCGATCCTATCTTTGAATGCAACCAGTAGTCCACTAACGAATCTCTAAATCTCAGCCTTCCCCTCCTTGAGGTAAATCACATACCTTAGCAACTCCAAGAATCTGCTAGTGTACTCATCATCTGCAATGGATCCCGTCTTTAGCTCATAAAATCCTTTCGCCCTACAATCAAAGTATCTTTTCGACAAATATTTCTTCTTGAATAGCCATTCAAATTGACTCCAAGTCAAGTATTCCTCATTTATACCTATGACATTCTTCATGTCTTCCCACCAAATCTCTGCTTTTCCTTTGAGACTGAATGTAGCCACTATAGATTTCATGTTCTCTGAATAGTCATGCAATCTGAAGAACTTCTTCATGCCTAGAAACCATGCCTCTGCATCTTGTGATTTATTTACGTCTCCATCAAAAGTAGGTGGCTTTCCTTTCTTAAACTCATCTGGAAAATACCCCTTATCACTCCTCCTGTAAGGATGACACCGATGACGATCATAGTGCTTATCTAAATCATAACTAGAATCATACTTGTGTCTATCCCCTCTCCTATCCAGAGTGTCCAACAATCTTCCATCTCTGATCATGTCATCTCTATCTGACATATGACCACCATGTGATCTACTACCATATGCCCCATTAGTTCTATCCTCCTGCTCATGGCTGATCTGAAGTAGTCCCTATCGCTGGAAATATGACAAGCTCTAAAGTATGACTACATTTACCTCTGCTAACTTTTCCTGTACCTGTATGATTATGTCATTATCTGCCTTACAAATCCTTATTTCTTCCTTTAAACTTCTCAGTGTAGCTGCAAAATCAAAAGAGTTCCCAACACCATACTACTCTTCTGATTCATAGGGAAAGTCTTTGTAGTCATCCATCTTGCTAGCCATTTCATATTTTTTCCTACAAGGTATATCATGTTAGCTAACCCAAATCACCATAAACCAACGTACCTTAGTATAGCTTGGGGAGGATACCTTGTCTACAAGATCAACACATCAGCGTGATACATGTATAACATAATCATGACAACATATATAAACATAAAACATATGCATCTACCATGCAACCGTCATTCTAGCTAGGGTCCAGTCATCAATGCATGACCTCAACAACAACACACACCACGACCTCATGCATGACAACCACCATCATTACATCACTATACACTTGACCACATGCAACCATGAACATGCATAAGCGATGCATAACCATCCACACATATGATCAAACATGAATGAACAATACTTGAAATCAAACCTACAAGAATGATGCATGCAACCAAGCATACAAGAATGTAACCAACAAGCAAGATTGAAACCAAACATACTACAATGATACATGTAAGCGACATAAGTCGACAAATAACTAGTCATACACTCACAATGATGCATCCCACAGTAAAACACATCAACTCTATATGACGACATCACTACAACAATGATCCACATCATGCAAATGCAACAAACACATGGAATGCAAGTGTGAGAGACACACATGAAAATAACATGCATGCATGGCCACCACATAACCCATCTAGTATGAGGGGTGAACCATGCTCTGATACCACTTTGTAACACCCTCCTCCCACATCTACCTAAGCAACCAACTATTCAGGGTAAATATGCGACGAGAGGCCACTATGATATGATTCGACCTCTTAAATCACGTTAAGGAAGTGGAATTGACGGAAACACACCATAAAGACATCCAACATCGGCTTTAGGACCCTCATGAACCAATCCGACACTTCAGGCAACTTGCCCTTGGGTCCGACTAAACTTTTGGACAACTTAAGCCTTAGTCGCTCTCATGCTATAGGCATGACAATGTCCAGAAACCCAAAGTCTCTCTCACAGGCTTGCCTGCCAGCATCCAAAGACTAAATTTGTAAGTGCTATGCCAACATCCCCGGGATTTGAGCCACTATTTCAGGCCCAGAGCCCCGGTCACTGCCCATAATTGAACCATCTCTTAAGAACATTAAAATAACATGGGAATAACAATACTAAAGAAAATTCTTGAATGAAACCTTGACTGGACCCCTACTAGCCATGACAAACATTTCGTCAAACTTATCTCGAATATGCAATCGACAAGTGTAAATAAAAGTTCTAAGCATAGGGGTCTCATACTTAGTTGAGAATCACTAAGAACCATTGATGTCTCAACACATGAACTACCATTCCATCCTTTAGGTCATAGATATATTGATCATTCAGTTACAAGTAAAAACATGGTGAAAGCCATACATGATTACTGTCATAAAACACATACATAACCAACATAATAACAACATAAATACTCATGAAATTACAACCATATAGACCACATATAATCCATCAAAATGCTCATAGAAATACAAGGAGAAATAAACTTTCATGAATGATGTAAAATCCAAACCTGGGATGGGACTTCCACGTTCCACTTGACCGTAGAATGACTGAGCCAAATCTCTTTTCAGCCATTCACCCCCGTGCCATATTCCAGGCATGAATGTGGGATCTCATAGAACACATCAATAAAAAACATCCAGGGCTTCCAGAGGCCATCCACCTCAACCCATCAAACAGTGATTCCACCTCACGGTCGTACATCACAAAACCATCATGAGATCGGTCTCTGTCCAAGCCTTCCAGGGCTCTAGAGTGTTTGTCAAACCAAGGCTCTAGGACTAGTAACTCAACCCACAACTTTAATCAGGCTCCAGAGAATTTGTCCAAGGCTCCAAGACTAGTAACTCAAACCAAGTTGTTCCAAGGCTCCAAATCGTTTGTCCAACCAAGGCTCCAGGACTAGTAACTCAACCCAAGCTAAGGAAACATGAGAACCAACCAAAAACACAACAATGAAAATAAACCCACAATCACCATGGCTATCCAAGAAATGGCAAGGCTAGGCAATCAGCTGTCAATCCCGACCATTCTCCATGCTAATGACAGATCACAGTGAATAAACCACATGCATATGCCATGCATGCCAAAATTGGTGAAGGAAACATACATGCAACTCGGTACCTGCAAGAAAATCTGATGTAGTTGCTGATGTTGAAAATAGCAACAAGAAATGCTAAAAATAGAAGTGCTAAAATTAACACTGCTATAAATAGCATTTCGAGATACCTTCCTATTTTAGTTAGTCACCGAACTAAAATTGAGAAGTAAATTTCGAATTGTTCTTAGCAATTGTTTGATTGATAATTAATTAATTCATCTTGAGTTAATTAGTTGGAGAAAATCAAACATGAAGTATATGTGAGGACATGCAACAATTATACCATTGATTGAGGAATTTATCCCTTAGTTAAAGAGATAAGGATGAGTTGTAGTTTGAGTTGTAATTAGTTATCTCAATTAACTGAGTTAAGTCCAGTTAGATTAGTTCAAATAGTTTGTTGAACTAATTGTGATTTCAGTTAGTTAATGCATGCATGCATGTAACTACTGCACTTCACATAACTGAATATTCTCTCATAAATAACTCATGCATGTCAGTTCAGATAGAGACCTAGTTGAGATCAGATGATGGGACATTGTACTATTAGTTGCAGGAATATTCCATGGAGGATATCTCTTGCATGCACAAGGAATTCATTCCTTGGAGATTGTGCAGTTACTTTTGGGTTTGGTGAGTGTGTGACGAGGCCAATTCACACAGGTGGTAGCATTGGACCCCAAGGAAAACTACACAAGGAAATAGGAGGCTTGGAGGGCTGATGGAAGGCATATCTTGTGTCTATTCAATCTGTGAGTTGTATCATTCGATTGTACTGAGAGCAGGATAGCTTGTGAGCTGATTCTTTGTGTAATATGAACATATTTCCACTTGTATGATAATACAGAGATCGGGGTTTTTAGCTGAGGCTTTCCCCAAAGTATTCTTCTGTGTTCATGTGTGATTTCTTTCTCATTCTCAGTTATATGTGTTCTATTTGATCTTGCTCATATTCGATTAAGCTTCCACAAGTTTGTTGTAGAAGTAGATCATGTATTTTGCTTTAGTAAATTGCATAATCTGTTGATCTACAATGAAAAATTCTACATTGTATCAGAGCAAAGGTGATCAAAGCGAAGAACAATATACAAAGAAGGGAGAAGTTTGAAGTTTGAAGTTCCTGATTATAGAATTCAAATTCTTATCACATCTCAAATTTCCCCAACGGCGTTCAATGGTTTAAGACTCGAGTATGCTCTAGATGGAAGCTTGAATTATATAGCCTGGAAGGATCTCATGGAAGCAATATTAGAGGACAACTGTCTAAAGGACTTCATTGATCAAAAAACCCCCAAGCCGGTAGCAACTAATGCTACAAAATTGGTAGAACGGAAGAAATGTGTGGCTAAAGTGAGGAGAATCCTCCTAGAGGGAGTTTGAGACCACATTGTCTTGACCCTCCATGGGAAGGAGACATAGTTTTTGACGTGGAAAACATTGAAAGATCTATATCAGAACAACAACGATCAGAGGAAGTTGGCGCTGAAAGACATGCTTTGGAAAATCAAGTGTGAAAAGGGTGACACGATCTCTACATATCTGAACAAGCTCACCACCTGCAGTGATGAACTTGGAAGTGTAGGGATCATGAAAGCTGATGATGACATGGTGAGTCTTGCTCTCCTCGATCTTCCTAAGAGCTAGCATAGCTACCGAGACTCGGTTAATGGAAGAGAGAAACTGCCAAATTGGGAACAACTTTGGTTGGATCTGATGCAGGAGGAGATAAAAAGAAGCACCAGAGATGGATCTTCATCAAAACAAGATGATGAAGAAAATCTAGCCTTAGCGAGTAAGGAAAGGAAAGGGAAAGGGAAGGTGTCCCATCCCAAATCTGGTTCTTCCCATGGTGGGAAGAAGTTTGACAAATCGAAAGTGCGATGCTTTCATTTTCATGAAGTGGGCCATTATGCTACGAATTTTCCATAGAAGAAATCCAAGAAGGGATCCTCGAAGGGATCAGATGGTGAGGCATTAGCCTCATAGTTCGAGCTGGATTTCTCTCTCATCGCATGCATGGTTTCATCCATGGTGGGATGTGTTTGGTACCTGGACAGTGGAACCTCTTTCCACATGTCCGACAATAAGAATCTTTTCAGTACTCTGGAGGACAAGGATCTCCAGATGCGGATCGAGATGGGTGATGATTGAAAGTACCGTGTTTCAAGTGAAGGTACGGTTGTGTTTTAGAGGGAGCATGGAGCTCCTCTCACCCTGAGTGATGTAAAGTATATACTGGGTCTAAAGAAGAATCTTGTGTCTGTCGCTATGCTAGAAGATAAAGGCTATGATGTGGTCTTCAGTAAAGGAAAGGTATTCCTGAGGCATATCGATACTGGACAGACCAAGAGGATTGTGATTCGAGTAAAGAATCTCTACAAGCTGGAGGTAGACGACTATGCTGCACTGAGTTCCAAAGTAGAGGTGGTGTAAAGCCAAGATGTTGGCGAGATATGACATAGAAGATTGGGCCACTTGCACCATGGGGCCTTGAAGATCACGCAACAGATTTCTATCGGACTTCCCAAGGGAAAACTGGAGCAGATGGATACATGCAAAGGTTGTACCTTGGGTAAGTATGCGAAATCTTCCTTTCAGGATCGAGACAATAGTTGGAGCAATCCTGGAGCAAGTTCACACAGATGTTTGTTGACCATTCTCTACAGCCTCCTCCGCTAAACAAAGGAACTATGTTATTTTTATTGATGTTTTTTCTCGTAGATGCTGGATCTACTTTATGCAAAAGAAGGATCAGACCTTCTTGAGGTTTTGTGAGTTTAAAGCCTTGGCAGAGAAAGAATCTGGAAAGAAAATAAAATCCTTGCATAGCGACAATTGTGGAGAGTATGTCTCCCAACAGTTTAAGGACTTCTGCACTGTAGAAGGAATTAAAAGAGAGTTGATGACACCCCATAACCCACAGTAGAATGGGGTGGCCAAAAGAAAGAACAGATCGATTGTGGGAGCTGTTAGCTCTGCTATACAACGATGATTTTCTAAGGTCAGAGACAGGCTTGGTCTGCTTGGTCGTGCGCAGAAGGACTCCACATCGGTCATTATCTCCTTTCTGCCCCTATCCCACTTATTTTCCTTCAGCTCCATTTCCTCTGTTTTTTTTTTTAAACCCTGCAAAGTAGCCCTCTTCAACTCTAGAACCCGCCATAAATCCTCACCCACATGATCGCGCGCCTTCGTAAAAATCTTTCCCTATCACATCAGTCTAAAATCCGTGCGATCAAATCCGCGTCGTCCAATCAACTTCGTTGTGATCGGACGACATTCGCTCCTCCCACAACCGCAAACCAACCACCCGTTAACTCACGATCAAAGTGGTTTTCGTCACGTCCCATCCGCCACGTGTCACATGTTGGCTGGCATCGCTCGCCCTTGTACGATTACCGCTCACCCTCCAAAAGCGATGCAATCAATACCACTTACCGCCAAAACCTTAGTCCCCGCTCGTTAATCTTCGCACATCTCTTCCGCTCGATGACTGTTGGATCTGTCCGCACGAGATCCAATGACTCACAATTGTCTGCTCCCTTTTCCTCCCAATACCTCCCGCTACACCATATCTGTCATCCATCTGCATGATCCAACAATTGATATCCATTCCCCATCTTGCTCATACGTCTGCCATGCAGTCCTCTCATACTCAACCATTCCACACTCCCGAAGGATGAAGGTGGCCAGTGTTCAGTACTTTGCGCAGTTACTCCTCAACAACTACATTCAACAGGAAGGATGGCCGAGAAAGAAAGGACAAGTTTCAAGTAGTTAAATGCATTCATAAGTTATGGAAATTCATTCATACAGCACTCCACCTACTCAAGAAGTACAATAGAGCACCCGAGAAGATCAAATCCGTTCACTGAAGTAGGCAGATAGCACCAGAGACTCCATCAGGTAGTTAAAGCGGTTGGTGGTCAATTATGACCCCTCCACGCCTAGAGTAGTAGAACATCTTTGTAATGAAACTCTATATATACCCAAAAAACAGATGTAATCAGGGTTGATGGTTGTTGTTTTTATGCAAGGTTCGACTTTTGGAGACTGTAGCTGCTTTGATACTTGCAGCGTCTCGTCTTCATTTTTAGCTAATACAAGCTTCTTTTGATATTAATTGCTCACATTCCATTCTATTCTTGTCTAGGTTATCCCTATCATGCATTTTTCTTGAACTCTTGATGTTTAGCATTAGAGGAGTTGTCATGCTACCTCTGTGTTAAAATATTGTATGTATCAGTGAATGTGTTATTTAGGTTTCTGTTTACCTAGTGGCAGAGAGCTGTCATCTCATTTGTGCATTAGGAAATAGATTTGCAGACCTCTGTACTGGTTGCACCTGGCCATGGTCTTGTGCATTTGCTGGTGTGGTCAGTATTCTCCATATTCACCCAATCCCTAAACTGTGAGTAATTGGTGGTCTAAAGCCTTGTAGTTTGGGGGTGTTCACGCATGTCTGGAGTTAAGCAAAGTAGGAGTGGTTATCTGGCTTGAACAAGCATCATTCCTTCCATTCATCCATTTCCAACATTATGTTGAGTTTGTAATGTTCCCGAGCATCTCCAAGATACACGCTAGGAGATTTCTTGGGGTGATAACATTAATTGGCGCCGTTGTCGGGTAGAGGAGATTGAAGCTCAACTTCCCTGGGAGAATGACACGGTTCCTGCTTTGATGATAGACAAAGTCTGGACACATTTCTGGTTGTAATCATCTATCTGGTGACTCTACTAGAGAACCAAACTTTGGCGACTCCACGTTTCAGTTTTGGCTTAGTTTGTGAGGCATACCCGGAGAAATCCTCAAAAATCACCAGCTGACCCAGTGCCTGACCCTGAGAAGATTGTCAAGTCGAAGAAAACATCACAGAAAGGAGCATTAGGATCAGGTAAGCCTAAGAAATCCTATGTATCTCTGTAGGAGAAGGTTATAGTTGAGAATACACAGTTTGAAGATCTAGAGCCTAGTATTGCTAGTGAAGAATCACCCTCAGAGATTCATAAAGCTCCTTGTTCTTTCAGTTCCTCTTTGGATCTCAGTCCAAAGAAAGTCTCCCATACAGTCCATCATCTCCCTTTTTCTCTGTCATCCTTTTCATTGTTCCCTACCATCCAATCTGCCAGTATCCTTCCACCTACCCCAGTCATGGCAGGCCAACAAGCACCCACAAAGATGGAAAGAATCATAGCTGCTAGATATGGACCCTTAGTCTTGCCTGTCCCTTTGAATGCCATGCCTGCAGGAGAGTACCAGAAATACATGCCTAAGTTCACTGGTACAGAGGGGGTAACAACTAAAGAGCACCTTGACTATTTTTATAGCTATGCTGATAACCTAGATATCAATGAAGATGATGTGTGGATGAGGGTTTTAGTCCAAAACCTAGATGGAGAAGCTAGAAAATGGTTCAAAGAATTAACCCCTAGGTCTATAGCAGACATTGAGGCCTTAGATGATGTGTTCCTAAAGCATTGGGGGGATAAGAAAGATTTTCTCTACTATCATACTAAATTTGGGAACTTGCAGAGGGAGAATGGTGAGCTGCTGTCTGATTTCAACAAGAGATTCAACCATACGTACAACATAATACCATGTGAAGTAAAACCTACCCCTACTTCTGTTATGCTTGCTTATACCAATGCTTTCGATTCTCGTTTCTGTTTGCTACTCAGGGAAAGAAGATGTGCTTCTTTGGTTGATATGCAAAATGCAGCCCTGGAAGTAGAATCAAACATCATAGCTGCAGAAAGGCTCGAAGGTAATGCTGATAGGAGAAGACAGAGGGGTGAGCCCTCATCATCCTCAGATCTTAAGATTGATAAAATGGCCAAGATGATAGAGTCATTAGCCTCTGAAGTTTCCAAATTAAGGGTTGAGCAGCATTCTAGGAAAGCAGGAGCTCCTAGTACCTTTGCTCTTCCAAATCCAAAACCATATAGAGGAGCAAAGGAGCAGTTGCAGATTTTGCAGAGAAGCAAAGATGTTAACGAAGACCAAAGGGTGAAGACCCTTTTTCAAAATATAGTCATGGAAGACCTCACAGGTAGGATCTCATCCCCAGAAGGAGCCAGTGTTAGCTCTGCTATACAACGATGATTTTCTAAGGTTAGAGACAGGCTTGGTCATTATCTCCTTTTTGCCCCTATCCCGCTTATTTTCCTTCAGCTCCATTTCCTCTTTCTTTTTTTAAACCCTGCAAAGTAGCCCTCTTCAACTCTAGAACCTGCCATAAATCCTCACCCACATGACCACATGCCTTCGCAAAAATCTTTCCCTGTCACAACAATCTAAAACCAGTGCGATCAAATCCGTGCCATCCGATCAACTCCGCTCTGATCGGATGACATTTGCTCCTCCCGCACTCGCAAACCAATCGCATGTTAACTCGCGATCAAAGCGGTTTTTGTCACGTCCCGTCTGCCACTCGTCACATGTTAGCTGGCATCGCTCGCCCTTGTACAATTACCACTCACCCTCCAAAAGCGGTGCGATCAATACCGCTTATCGCCAAAACCATAGTCCCCGCTCGTTAATCTCCGCACATCTCTTCCACCCAATGACCATTGGATCTGTCCGCCCGAGATCCAATGGCTCATGATTGTCTGCTCCCATTTCCTCCCAATACCTCCCGCTGAGCCATATCCACTGTCCATCTGCGTGATCCAACGACTAATATCCATTCCCTGTCCTGCTCATACATCCGCCATGAAGTCCTCTCGTACTCAACCATTCCACACTCTCGTACTTTGCGTAGTTACTCCTCAACAACTGCATTCAATAGGAAGGATGGCCGAGAAAGAAAGGACAAGTCTCGAGCAGTTAAATGCATTCAATAGTTATGGAAATTCATTCATATAACACTATACCTGCTCGAGAAGTACAACAGAGCACCCGAGAAGATCAAATCCGTTCATTGAAGTAGGCAGATAGCACCAGAGACTCCATCAGGCAATTAAAGCGGTTGGTGGTCAATTATGACCCCTCCATGCCTAGAGTAGCAGAACATCTTTGTAATGAAACTCTATATATACGCAAAAAACAGATGTAATCAGGGTTGATGGTTGTTGTTTTGATGTAAGGTTTGACTTCTGGAGACTGTAACTGCTTTGATACTTGCAGCGTCTCATCTTCATTTTTAGCTAATACAAGATTCTTTTGCTGTTAATTGCTTAAACGGTGAGTAATTGGTGGTCTAAAGCCTTGTAGTCTGGGGGTGTTCATGCATGTCTAGAGTTAAGAAAAGTAGGAGTGGTTATCTGGATTGAACAAGCATCATTCCCTCCATTCATCCATTTCCAACATTATGTTGAGTTTGTAATGTTCCCGAGCATCTCTGAGATACAACCTACGAGAGTTTCTTAGGGTGATAACATGAGCAGATCGAGCGATGTTGCATCACCAAATCCTACCACTGCATTTGTGGGCTGAGGCATGCAATACAGTAACATACTTGCAGAATAGAAGCCCACACCGTATACCGGGGATGAAGACACCTATGGAGGCCTTTTCCGGGAAGCGACCAAATGTGAGTCACTTTAGGATTTTAGATCATTAGTTCATTTCCATGTGACCAAAGATGCTAGGAGGAAGCTAGATCCAACAGTTGAGTTGGGAATACTTGTGGGGTACACTAATACACTCCACAACTATCAGGTGTACCTGCCTACTAGTCAGAGGATAGTGGTACGCAGAGATCTGAAGTTTGACAAGCAGAAAGCGATACAAGTATCACTTGAGAGGGAGCTCAAGTTTCATGCAGAGGAGGAACTTTCAGTTGCTAAGGAGGAGGAGCCTCAGATTGATGCGGAGCAGCCACATGCAGAGGATTCGGGAACGGAGACATCCACTCATGTCGAGTCTTCCAGAGATGGGTGGAAACGCTCAAGGGAAGCTGACAGGTTGATGTTGGATGCTCGAGAGAATGTGGGACAACCATCTTCTCAACGCAGACAGAGGAGGTCACCTGAGCAGTACACTGTGTACATGGCCCTGGTTGGGGAGTGTGTAGAGTTCGAATCTTCTTCATTCGAGGAGGTAGTGCATCAATCAATTTGGGTTGATGCAATGGTAGAGAAGTATGACTCTATCATTTGGAAGAGTGTGTGGGATGTTGTCCCAAGACCTCGGGACAAGTTAGTGGTGAGTTCCAGATGGCTTTATAAGGTAAAGCAGGCAGCTGATGGAGTGTTGAGAAACATAAGGCAAGGTTTGTTGCCCGAGGTTTCTCACAGGTCGAGGGGATCGACTACGAAGAGACCTTTGCTCTTGTAGCAAGGTACTCATCTATCATATCGAGTTGGCACTATCAACTCAGATGGGTTGGAAGATCCATCAGATGGATGTGAAGACCGCATTCCTCAATGGGAAGATTGAGGAAGAGGTGTGCATTGAGCATCCAGAAGGTTTTGAGACCTTCGATTGTGAGTCGCATGTGTGCCGACTCAAGAGGGCTTTGTATGGGCTAAAGCAAGCACCTCGTGCTTGGTACACCAGGATTGACAACTATTTCACTGGGTTGGGCTTCACCAAGAGTGAAGCAGATGTGAACCTTTACCACATCATGGTAGAAGGTAAGCCATTGATCATTGTTCTTTATGTGGATAATCTGATTTTGAAAAGTGATGATCAGTTGATCAAGTCTTGTAAGGAGGACCTTGCAAAAGAGTTCAAGATGAAAGACATGGGTTTATGCACTACTTTCTAGGCATGGAAGTGTGGCAGAGAGATGGGGAAGTATTTGCGTCTCAAGGAAAGTATGCCAATGAGATACTCAGGTGCTTTCACATGGAGAAGTGCAAGCCCATGTGAGGTAGTAGCTGCAATTGTTTATCAACAGCTTGTGGGTTCACTTATGTTTCTAGTGAACACACGACCAGACTTATGCTTTGCGGTGAACCAACTGAGTCAAGCTATGGTTCAGCCTACCAAGTTGTTTTGGAAGGCAACGAAGCATGTGCTAAGATACCTCAGAGGCACATCTCAATATGGATTGTGGTATAGATGGACAGAGGGAGTGAAGCTTCAGGGCTTCACAGATGCGGATTGGGCAGGGAGTCCATCAGACTGGAAGAGCACTTCTGGAGGAATCTTCAACCTTGGTTCAACTATAGTTTCCTGGTATAGCAGGAAATAGAGGTCAGTTGCACTTAGCTCAGAAGAGGCTGAATACATGGCTGCCAGTCAGGCAGCATGCAAGGCCATTTGGATGCGGAAGATTCTAGTGGGATTGTTTGGTCAGAGGATGATTCAAACTGTGATCTACTGCGATAATCAGAGTTGTATCAAATTCTCTGAGAATCCAGTTTTTCATGACAGGTCCAAGCACATTGATATCCGATATCACCATATTCGAGACTGTGTGGTCAAGAGGATCACGTTGTTGCTGTATATTTCGACCGAGGAACAACATGCAAATATTTTTACTTAGGCATTGTCAAAATCCAAGTTCGAGTTCCACGGAGACAGGATTGGGGTTACTGATAATCCCTTTCTTGTTGAGAGGGAGTGTTGAAAATAGCAACAAGAAATGATAAAAATAGAAGTGCTAAATTAGCACTGCTATAAATAGCATTTCGGGATACCTTCCTATTTTAGTTAGTCCCTGAACTAAAATTGAGAAGTAAAATTCAAATTTGTTCTTAGCAGCTGTTTGATTAATAATTAATTAATTCATCTTGAGTTAATTAGTTAGAGAAAATCAAACATGAAGTCTATGTGAGGACATGTAATAGTTATCCCATTTATTGAGGAATTTATCCCTTAGTTAAAGAGATAAGGATGAGTTGTAATTAGTTAGCTCAGTTAACTGAGTTAAATCCAGTTAGATTAGTTCAAATATTTTGTTGAACTAATTGTGAGTTCAGTTAGTTAATGCATGCATGCATGTAATTTTTGCACTTCAGATAACTGAATATTTTCTCATAAATAACTCATGCATGTCAGTTCAGACAAAGACCTAGTTGAGATCAGATGATGGGACAATGTACTATCAGTTGCAGGAATATTCCATGGAGGATATCTCTTGCATGCACAAGGAATTCATTCCTTGGAGATTACGCAGTTACTTTTGGGTTTGGTGAGTGTTTGATGAGGCCAATTCACACAGGTGGCAACATTGGACCCCAAGGAAAACTGCGCAAGGAAATAGGAGGCTTGGAGGGCTGAGGGAAGGCATATCTTGTGTCTATTCAATCTGTGAGTTGTATTGTTCAATTGTACTGAGAACAGGATAGCTTGTGAGCTAATTCTTTGTGCAATTTGAACATATTTCCACTTGTATGATAATACAGAGATCGAGGTTTTTAGCTGAGGCTTCCCCAGAGTATTCTTTTGTGTTCATGTGTGATTGCTTTCTCATTCTCAGTTATATGTGTTCTATTTGATCTTGCTCATCTTCGATTAAGCTTCCACAAGTTTTTTGTAGAAGTAGATCTTGTATTTTGCTTTAGTATATTGCATAAATTGTTGATCTACAGTGAGAAATTCTACAGCTGATCCTGATGCCCTCTTGCGCTTTCCTACTCTTCCTTTGCCTTCTTGCTCCGAGAATCCAAGTATGCCACACCCTCCAAGAGTGCTCTAAGTCTCCAAGAGTATGAGAGAGAGAGAATACTGAGAAAGATCGAAAACTGAATTGAAAAAGGTTACCAACTGATCCTTAGAAGTCTTTTTATGAAGGAGGCCTCTATTTCCTTCATTTTCCTCCTCACATGAAACCTGTGACCTTTCATCTCCCTTTTATTCTAATTTCCATTATCTTCATAAATAAATGTGCCAAAAATTCCATTTTTCCTTTCTAAAGCCTTAGCCATTGACTTTGAAAATTTCCTTAGCCATAAACAATCACAAGTGATCCCCATCAATAAGAATTTTCCCAACATTAAGCTTGGAATAAGTTTCCCATCATCCGTGATTATTATTTTTCTTTTATTTACTTTTATTACATGGAATTTTCACCAGGACTGTTACACTAGCTCTATGTTTAGGTAGAGAAAGCAACCACAGAGGTACAACAACTATATGGCATTGATGATTGAGTTGTTGGACATAAGCCGCCTTCTTATGAGGAGGTAACCTATCAGCAGGTTTGGCAGGATGCCAGCGTGGAGAAATATTCCTCCATCATGAAGAGCAATATCTGGGAGATTATGCCACACCTAGAGGGAAAATCAATAGTAGGCTCATGCTGAGTGTACAAGTTAAATCATGGAGCATATGGGAGTATGGAGAAGTACAAGGTCAGGTTTGTGGCCAAGGGCTTCTCGCAGGTTGAGAGCATCGATTATGATGAGATGTTTTCCTCAGTGTCTCATTATTCATCCATCAAAATGGTTATGACACTTTGTTATAGCTCCAAATATCACCCTTGACATTTGTGATGCTGCATTTATGGCCTAGGGCAACCTCTCCTTCCTGACCTGCTCCAAATACTTAAAAAACAATGTTTTACTCCCTATACGCGACATTGCCCTGAGCTAAATGCGTGTGTACATGGGTCAATGTATACCCAACCCGTGTATATGTCTTAAAACACTTAAAAAAGTTAAATCTCCTTAATTCTGAGTGGAGATCACGGGTTTTACTTGTTGATTACCTATTAGTGCCTGTGGCCCAACTGTTCCCAACGAATTCCCAACTAAAAAACTACTTTGGGAGAAGTATAAAAAGGCTTCAATGGGAAGGCCTAAGGGAGGAGAGAATAGAGAGAAAATTACTCTGCTGAGATTATCCCTAATCAGGTCTGAAGATCCTTGTGCTTCCAGCACTTCCCCCATTACAGGAAACCCTTGTTGCCTTGAGTTATGATGTCATTTCACTAGTTGAGATATCTTTGTGTGAGTCATGGAAGGAGGCTTTTGAATTCTTGGGATTGAACGGATCCGGAGGACGGTTCCGCTTGGAGCCAGCAAGAGGAAGATTCAGGTGATATCATTCCTTGCTTTGTTTTAGTTATCTGCAATAAAGAAACATTTGTCTTGTTCCCAAAATCAATCTTCTTCATGCATATGATGTTATTGTTATGGTTTACATATTAATAATTGTTTCAATTGTATAACTAACCACCTTTCAATATGTTATGAAGTTGATTTCTATACGATACTTGGCCCATATATTGCTATGCTTCTTTGAATTGGTTATTTTGCAGGTTCAAGGGTCGAGAGGAACTCCAAGAGGTTTGGACCCTGGCTGGATCTACCTGAACGAAGGACCCCCAAGTGCACCTCTCTTCACGTAGTTTGCTTATTTAAGTATCATGGCTATGTGGAATGCTTGTTTTTTACTGTAGATAGCCCCTGCTCTACTAGGGTGTTGACCCAAAACCCTAGGGGGCTTTGTCCCTCAACAGAATTGGCGACTCCACTGGGGACAACAATATTGTTGTTCCTAGTTTGGGTTATTTTAAGCCAATTAGGGCTCATCCATAGTTGTTCTTGTTGTAACTGGTTTCTGTTCCTGTAGGAACTTAGACTTTAAGTCTGAGCAGTTTCCTTAGACCTCTTTTTTTCTTTTTATTGTGAACTGTTATATACGCAGTTTTGTCAGGTTACAATAGCGTATGTACGCAAGTTTCCCCATATGAACCCACGTATATGCAAGTTTCTTTGGGTTGAATCGTGTATACACGCAACTATGTATTGACACAGTCGTATATACCCTAATTTTCCAAGATTTTGTCAAGTCTTTCTGTTTCAGAATATGTGTTTGCTGGTTTGAGTATTTCCTGAGCAGTCAATTTCTGTTGTCAGTCTTTGGTTCTGCAGCAAGTTTCCGGTTTCGAATTCTCTCCTGTTGTGGAAAGTTTTGGTCTTGTTTTTGTTTTGTCGCAAGTGTCATCATTTGTGTTTGAGCACACGAGATTTCTTTCTAAGAATCTTGGCTCTTATGTCTTCCAGAGTAGAAAGATTGGTTTCAATCTTTGTGACAAACTTTATCTTTGTGATCTTCTTGATTTGTGTCAAAACTACATCTTGTGGCCATTTGCTTTTCTCGCTTTTTGAAAGTTGTTGAGTGACGGTTTTGAAAGTTGTCTTTCTTAGTATTTTGATCATTGTCACCAAAGCTCTTTTTTCCACTTTTTGGTTGTTAAGAGCATCTTGAAACACTTATTTTGTTGAGTTTTTGCCCATTTTGAGTTGATAACTTGCAAAGTGTTTTTGTTGCCTATTTTTCGGTCTCAAAGTTTTCAATATTATTTGAAGCACTTTTGGAAAGTTGTTTTTGTTTTTTCTTTTGAAGAAAACTTCTTGAAAACTTGGTTTTTGCTTTCTTTTTGCGAGTGAAGTGCATTTCGCTTGTCTTGAGATTTTCTTTTAGTGTTTGGACGAAAATGAGCATTAGGAACTTATATTCTATCTAAACATCTTAAGTGGCTAATTAGAAGCGATAAACAAGTTACTTTCATTCTTTGCTTTAGAGTAGTCTTAAGTTTTTTGCATCAGCATATACTCATTGCATTAGGATAGTTTGTGCATCTTTTAGGGCATCCATAGTTTTTGTTAGTTTTTGTGAGTTTGAAGCTTGTTAAAAGAAAAGAAAAGAGAAATTTATTTCTTTTTTAGAAGTTCCTTAGGACCTGGTAGAAATTTCTTTCATCGAAGAACAAAACAATTGCATTTACATATAGTTTGGTTTTTATTAATTTCTTTTGTGTCTAAAAATACCATAAGTTTCATTTCCGTTTATCCCTTGACTTAAGAACAACCCATTTAAAAACAAGCGCTAACTAAAATATACTAGAACTTTTTTATATTGTCAATTTAGACACACAAACAAGTTTTAAGATATTTAGGGTCTTGGATTAGGCGAGTGGAGAGAAAACTCTCCAAGGAAACTTTAAACTATCAAACATAGAAGTTTGAATAACAAGTGCACATCCAGTAGCGTTAGGGAGACCAGGAAAGCTCCAGATCTGGGAGTTAAGTACGAGGGTTTTTGAAGACAAGGAAGAGAGATACCCCCTCTCCTACTTGTCGGATCTTACCTCAAGACTGTTCCACCTGGCTTCTGACACGAGTTGGTAACCTTAGTTGCTTCTCCTAGGGATCTACATAGGTGGCTATGGAGGGGAATCCCGTGGCACCTGAGGTCGACGTTGTATCACTCTCAACAGTACTTCTGGAGGGCACCTTTGTGAAGCATGGGGGCTTGAACCAACATAGGTTGTTGTTTGGAGGTCAGCATGACTTCCTCTGATACCTTCGATGGTAGGCTTGGGCCGTCATTGTCCCAAACTATCTTCAGAAGGCCCCTACTTTACTTGTATTTTGGTGTCCGGTCCTCATCACCCGGAGTGGAAATACTTGAAAGTTGTTTGACTGGCTGATATCTTTTAGGGACTTTTTTAGTGTCTGCTCTGTGCTCTTAGTTGGCATAGCTTTCATTTTTTTCTTGAGTCTTTAATTAGTTCTTAATAAAAAATTCAAAGTGGCTGACCAATCACCTAGACGGTCTCAAAGACTTCGTGGTCTTTCACCACAAAGTTTAGAGCCTTCTTCTATAAGGCGCAGAGGCAATATTTCCAGTGGGTTTCACCCAGTGGCAGCCGATGCATCGGGGATTGATCCTCTGCTTGGGGGAATTCATGTATAAGACAGGCCTGGCACTAACATAGAGCTAGAGAGGAACATTCCAGTTCTCTCTCGAGTCCTCTTCCAGTCGGAAGATAATATTGAGGTAGAAGAACTCTCAAAGCCATTAGCAGCTCTGAATTCTCCTCTGCCTTTTGATCATCTGGACATAGTAGTATACGTTGGGACTCTGACACATAGACTTTCAAGTCTAGGTCACATCACACACATCCCTTCGATGACCACTGCTGGGAGCATGGCATCCACTGTAAGTGCTACAGGCAGGCAGACTATTATATCAGTACATGGGGGAGGAACCATTTCCATCCCTTATACATCTTTATTTTGGTCTACTCCTAGCACATCTTTGTTTGGGTCTACTTCCATTCCGTCGACGAGAGGAAGTTCCCAAGCACATGCATCCAGTTCTGGATTCTTCTCGTTTGGCACCCAGTCACAAGGTATTTCATTAGTTCCATTTAGTGCCTCCACACCCATGATGAGTGGATCAGCTTCATTTCAAGGTTTTCCTTTTGGAAGTGGTCATATACCACATTCCAACCTGACGATAGGATCTATGCATTTTTCTTCTTTAGGTTAAGGCAATAATCCCTTTCAAGGTTGGACTGACCCTACGGTTAGTGGCATAGGAACTAGGAATCTACTTTTTGGCCAAGAAGGGAGTACGTCATACTCCACAGTTAGTTCATTTCGAAGTATTCCTCCCTTAGCTACCGCTTGGAACCCTTATCAAGGGTTATCAACTTCTTATAATGCTTTAGGAGGGAACTTCGCTGGTTTTGGAGGTGTTTCGGCTGGAGTTGGTCAAACTCTGAGTTTTGCTGGACCACAAGGGTCACCTTTTGGTTCAATGGGTTCTGCTAGTTACTTTAGGTGGCCTGGTGCCTTTCAAAATCTAGGCCAATCTTTTCAGAACTTTGGGAACTCCTCTTAATTTGGGTGGAATCCCCAAGGTCCTCCTAGGCTTCCTTTTCTGGCAACGCTGAATTTACCAGATCTCATGAAATTGACAAATGATCTAATCAGATATAATCCGCCCTAGCCTCCAGTCCCAACCAAACTCCCATCAAATATTCCAAATTTTGAGGGGAAGGGTGGTGAATACCCGGGCGACCATGTAACCACATTCCATTTGTGGTGCTTGTCAAACTCCTTCATCGATGACTCGGTTAGGTTGAGACTTTTTCAATGCATCTTAACTAGCAATGCGACCAAGTGGGACATAGAGTTTCCAGAGGGCAGCTTTACATCTTTTACCGATTTGGCTAACATTTTTCTAAACCATTTCCAGTTGTCCGTCCGTTATGATGTTGGAACTGAACTTCTGACCAATTTCCGTCAGGATACGACAACTCACATCTCTGATCATATTCAGGAATGGAGACAGAGAAAGACGCTCATTAAAGCTGAAATTCTTCCTGAAAACCGTCTCGAATGGTTCTTGAAATTGTTACAACCTGAGATTTCCAAGGATGTCTCTTTGTCTGGAGTCTATTATGAAGAGCAAGCTATTTTTCGGGCCCAACAGTTAGAATTGATTTACTCTCAGTCTGGGATTCTTCAGAAAATCTTACTTGATGCTCCTAGGACTAAGGTTGATATAGTCAAATCGAAGCCAGATCCTCATGCAGATAGTATTGTTAGAGCAATAGACACCAATTCGGTGAACCTATTGAGCCAATTGTAGTAGTTTTCTTTACAAACTATTCCTACCAATCAGGTCACATCATCTAACTCTTCGCCTTCCCAACCCTGTTCCATTAACGCCATCCAATCTTCTAATCTTAAGGAAAATCAAAATTCCACTGGGAAGAAGAAAGGATGAGGTAATAAGAAGAGTCAAGATGGGAAAGATGACACAAACAAACCCGACAATAGTGCTGGTGAGGGTGGAAAGTAGTCCAAAAAGAAAGTTAAGTTTCCATGCAAGTTATGCAATGGAGACCATTTGACTCATCTCTACCCCAAAATTCAAGACGCTTAGTGCTTATTAGTCAGCAAGGATCTTCTAGCTCTCAAGATGTGTTAACCAACCCTTTTCCCCAAGGGAAACAGTTGCTTGCTGGTGCAAACTCAAATCTTGGTACCTCTGTAGGGGGAAACTAGGAAGGGGGATAAATCACCGAATGTTTTCATGATGGGTTCTCATGTTAATGTGGCCAGATAGTAACGTGATTATGGTGAAACTGAAACATCCAAGGACAAATCTGCTCCCAAAACTGTCGACCCACTTCATATTGAGCGACCCTCTATTGAGAATATACCTCGGATACTGAAACGTTCCACTAAACGCGTGACTATCAACCCTAATGCTAGGGCTGCCCATAATTACTCCAATGTTGAGGATTTGGCCCAGAGTCCATGTGTTATGTCTACTTTAGAGGTCCTCTAGTTGTTTCCAGCTCAACGAAGTGCTTTGCTTTCGACGATAGGGGCAGTTGATCCAAATACTTCCTTTGTGCTCACTTTTGACATGCTTAATGTCAAAAAGCGACTTCCTCATCATATGGCTTTTCAAATCAAGTCTACTTGTTGAAAAACTAATATTTTCCGAACAGTTGTAGATGAGGGAGCTTCCACATCTGTAATGTCTATATCATGTTGGAAGGCCATTGGATCTCCTTCAGTTGTTCCTTCACCTACCCTCCTGACAGCGTTTGATGGGCCTTCTCATAGGCTGGATGGGATTATCCTGGCCTTTCCTATATGTGTTGGGGGAAAGGTCATTAATATCGAAGTAGAAGTCATTGATGCTAACCTAGATTACAATCTCCTCTTAGGATGGAACTGGATTTATGAAATGGATGTCGTTGTTTCAACTCTGTTTCGTTTCATTTGCTTTCCTTATGAGGGGAAAATTGTTAAGATTGATCAATTGGATTATTCTCTAGTTGATCCTTGAGCAACTTTGGATTCTACTGTTCCCTTAGTGGATAACACTCGTCTGCCTATTGAGAATCTAGGAGTTGGGATGTATTCTTCATTGATGGGTACATTTGATTTTCCCTCTCCTATTGCTAGAATCAATGTCATTTCATCATCCAACGAGTCTTCACAGGAAGAGTTCCTCCGAACTCATTATTTTTCATACCCTTGGACCTTGCCTTCACCTACGACCACATTAGATGAAGGACAAGTCGGTGGAGTGGCATTTCCTATGTCTACAACAGAGCTTAGATATTAGTTTATCGTCAACTCTGCAGATAACCATTCTACTCCTTTCTCTAAAGAGGAGTTAGATGGTGATGTGGCCCCAGCTTGGACCCTTGATTCTACCTTCGCTATGGACTGCTTAGATACAGTTTTACCATTGGAAGAAGAAATCTTAGAAGCAATGATTGGTGTAGATCGACCTTGGGGAGACTTACACCATCGTTCATATTTTCTTCGCCCATTGCAAGAGGTCAAGTCTAGGTTTTCCAATCTGCTCACTAGTGATGTTTGTACGGTATCAAATCATTTGGCTCCAGCACACATTCGTGCCGAAGATAACATGTTGATCATTTCAAAAACTATACCTATAAACATCTCTAGGAACCCTAGCGTGATAGAAAATGTCTTCACCAGAGCCGAGTGTTCCCCTGAAGAGATTCAAATTTACACTGACCTCTTCAAAGAGTTTCAGGATGTATTTGCTTGGTCTTATGAAGAAATGCCTGGTATTGGTCCATCCATCATTCAACATGAGATCAATACATATGAAAATGCTAAGCTGATTCATCAAAAGCTTCAGCCGGTTAATCCTAGGAAAGCAGCAGCTATTAAAGCTAAAGTAGAAAAGCTGCTCAAGGCGGGTTTCATATACCCTATTCCTCTTACGGATTGGGTTTCTAATCTAGTTCCAGTTGATAAAAAGTAAGGAACAATCCCTGTATGCATTGACTTTAGGGATTTGAACAAAGCTTGTCCGAAAGATAATTACCGCACACCATTTATTGATCAAATAGTTGATGAATGTGCAAGTAATGAGATTTTTTCCTTCATGGATGGATTTTCCGGTTATAATCAAATATCTATCCATCTAGAAGACCAGCACAAGACATCTTTCATATGTCCATGGGGTACCTTTGCATACAAAAATATGCCTTTAGGTCTTAAAAATGCTGGAGCAACCTTTCAGCAGGCCATGCCATACGCTTTCCATGACATCAAGCATGTCATCGAAGAATACTTAGATGATTTAGCTACTCGTTCTCGAAAGAGAATCTATCATCCTGGTCACCTTCAATTGGTTTTTGAATGATGTCGTTTTTACAAGATCCGGTTGAATCCAAATAAATGCATTTTCGCGGTTACATCAGGTCGGTTGTTAGGGTTCATTGTGTCAACTGAAGGGATTCGTGTTGATCCCTTCAAGGTAGAGGCAATGATTCAGTTGTCTCCCTCGTCCTCTATTCGACAACTTCAAAGTCTTCAGGGGAAATTTAATTTCTTAAGAAGGTTTATAGCGAATTATGCCGAGATCACTAAAGGGTTTATGCGTTTGCTGCGGAAAGGAGTTCCATTTGTATGGGACGACTTTGCGCAACGGTCGTTTGATGCCTTGAAAAAGGCATTAGTCCCTGCCCCACTTTTGAGTCCAACAAATTATGGTAGGGATTTCCTTTTATATCTCACCATTGCAGAATCAACCATAGGTATGGTTCTCATTCAGGAAGACGATGCTCTCATAGAGCATGTGATTTATTACTTGAGTCAAGGCTTGGTGGGTCCTGAACTTCACAATTATCCTGTTGAGAAGTTGGCCTTGGAAGCTGTCCATGTTGTCCAACGGCTCCGCCATTATATCTTGCTATGAAAAACTTTTGTCTGAACGGCGGTCAATCCGTTCCAATTTGTCCTTAGTAGGCGAGTAATTGGGGGAAAATACAATCGATGGATTGTCATTTTACAAGAATTCGATCTCGAGTTCTTGTCCACCAAGTCTAAGAAATATTTGGTTTTTGCGGAGTTAATTTCCGAGCTGCCTTGTGGAGAGGATACTGTTTATGAGGAAAGTTTTCCCGACGAACATTTATTCCTCATCTCTTCACTAGACCCCCGATATGGAGATATCATTGTCTGTTATGAAACTAGATCAAGAAAAGATAGAAAAGATAGATCAATGCCTTAGAATTCAGCCTCTTCGAGGGGGCAACCTCCTTTACATTACATAAATGAAAAATTCTTGGATGATACAAATGAAAATACCTCCTTTCTATATATAGGAGTCTAAGG
>APFE031375217.1:33987-106814 GCA_000404065.3 Pinus taeda
GCTAGAGCTTTCAGGTTCCTTACTAGGTGTTTGCATTTTCTTTCCTCGGGGCATCAGTTACCGATAATAATGCTCTACTCTGCCCTTTGAATTCCTTAAAAATAAATTTTCAAACCAAGCTTAAGCAAAATTTTAAGAAAATCTACACACCTTTTTTCACTCTGTAGGAGCTCGATATTGCCTCTGATGTATCTCTGTCCTTTCTGATCATCTAGTTTTGAATTTGTGACCTGTAGTAGCCCTCTGTGTCCTATTTCCAATGCCACAAGTTTGACCCAAATTGGATTCTCCAAGGAAGCGTTATACAAAATCTCCCACAGTGACTTGATTATAGACTAGTTCAGTAGAACGAACTTGTATGACGTGCCACGAGCCACTGTTTCGACCTCTGGATCTGAAAACTACACACAAGAAGCTACAATCTGTTCTCTTTCTGTACCTTCTTACAAAATTTCAATCCGATGCTCATAGAGAAAGTTATGATGATTTTCCCCAGGTCACCTGTTTTGCATGTAATTCAGGAGTCTGCAAAAGACCAGCTTCCTCAGATCATATCTCCGCAAATATTGCGTAACAAGCTCTGAAATTTGGACCCAAGGTTCAGTGTGATTTCTTCTCAAATGGATTTTTTTTGTGACTTCTGAAACATCACAGAAAAAAAGTTATAGCGAAAATTCCACGATGCCCTGTTTGGAGCAGCGAAACCCTAGAATCCAAAGCTCTGATACCAAATGTTATGAAACTAGCTCAAGAAAAGATAGATCAACGCCTTAGAATTCAGCCTCTTCGAGGGGGCAACCTCCTTTACATTACATAAAAGGACAATTCTTGGATGATGCAAATGAAAAGACCTCCTTTCTATATATAGGAGTCTAAGGGGTCATTATATAATCATAGCCTACATAACAATAATAATGTAAGGGCACAATAATAACAACAGTGGGCTCCTATGGGACACAATAGTAAAAATATGGGCACTACATGGGTACATCAATATAATAAGTGGGTTGTACTAATAACAATAAGGGGTTACACTAGTAGTATAGGGGGCTAACATTGTCTATCTCCAGACTTCGAAGTTTCCCTCTAATTTCTCTAAGGATTAATGTCGAAAATTACTTCACCTGGCTAAGAACTATGTCATCATTGGTGATATGTTATATCACCGAGGGGTTGATTCAATCCTTAGGCATTGTTTAACCTTAGAGGAAGCATAGATTGTGCTTAATGATTGCCACAGTGGAGCTTGTGGTGGTCATCTTTCAGGGCTTGCTATAGCCCAGCGTATCTTACGTGCCGTCTACTTTGGTCTTCGCTCTTTAAAGATTGTGTTGAAGCAGTCAAACGTTGCCAACCCTGTCAAGTTTATACTCAGAAGATGTGCACACATTCAGCTCCTCTTTTCCCCATTGTCACTGTTGGTCCTTTTACTAAGTGGGGTATTGATTTTAAAACTTGTAATCCACCTTTAGTAGCAAATCACAAGTATATTATCGTGGTCGTAGACTACTTCATGAAGTGGGCTGAGGCCATGCCCACTTATATAAACGATAGTGAAACAATGAAATTATTCCTTTTCAGTCATATTATCTCAAGGTTTGGTATTCTGAGAGAGATTGTCACTGACCATGGCATTCATTTCCAGAACCAACTAATGTATGAATTGGCTCTTAAATTGGGTTTCCGCTAGGAGCAATCGTCTCCATATTATCCTCAGGCCATTGGACAGTTCGAGGCTGTGAACAAAACCCTTAAGACGATCCTGCAAAGGACGATCGACAAAAATCGATCCAATTGGCATCTTATGTTGTATCCAGCTCTTTGGGAATACTGAACCTCGGTAAAGACTGCCACAAGTTTTACACCTTTTCAGTTAGTTTATGGATTGGAATCTATATTTCCCATTGAATGAAATTCCATCCCTTAAATTGGTTGTTGAGCTCCTCCCCGAGACTTCGATTCTCGAAGAGCGCCTCCTTCATTTGGAACATCTCGATGAGTAGCGTCGAGATGCCACCATAATCAATGAGGCTCATAAGAAAAGGGTTAAAACTCGGTACGATAAAATTTTCCGTCTTCGAGTCTTTTCTAAAGGCAACCTTGTATTGGTCTATGACCAAGATAGAGATGCCTTGGGGGCAGGCAAGTTCAAGCCTATGTGGTACGGTCCCTTTATAGTTAAACAGGTTTTAGAAAAAGGGGCATATGAGCCCCGAAATGGGTTCTACCTTAAGAATTACTTTGCTTAAGTAGCAGCTAGGCAATGGCTTCTTTGTACATTTTGTATTTTTGTACATATCTCATAGGGATTTTTTGATATCAAAACTTTTTGATCTGTTGTGGCAGGTGTTGATGGATGACTTGGTGTATTTTGGATTTGCCAATGGTGCTAGTTGGCACACTCGGAACCTTGCTTTGCAGCTTGGGTGATCTACTATCCAACTGGTCAGTTGACAGTGTCAAGGGGAGTATGCATTGGTCCTGCATCAAATAATATGGCTGAGTATACTGCTGTTATTAATTTACTATCCGAAGCTATTTCTTATGGAATAGATTCATTGGTAGTCTATCTTGATTCACAACTGATAGTGTCACAATTGAATAACATTTATTGGGTAAGGGATCCATGTTTATATCGCCAATATTTAAGAGTAAGGGTGTTGCAAAGATCATTTACTTACGTTACTTATTTTCACATTCCAAGATCTCATAATTGGTTAGAAGATTCTATTGCTAATCAAGCTTTAGACTGGCACATCATTCATTCATCACAATAAAATCAAGCATTAAAAAGTCGAAACACTGTATATATATATATATATCATAAAACATCCCGAGTGTACATATGTATGTCCAAACTAATATACAAAAATTGGGACCCAAATGCCCATAATCATGTCCAGTACATCTAATGCCCTAGCTTAGGATGAGCGGCTAAGTAGGTGACCACTGCTTTGGCCACACGCCTAAGAGTCCGACCCTAGTCCCATGGAATTCCAACCACACAAAACTACATTTCTATAGGGAGATCCTCTATAGCCTCCATCGGTACTCGGTGAGTTAATCTCACCAAGTTCCGTTGAACTGTGTATAGGAGTCGCTCTGTATCGGCAGTTGCCTCTTCGACACCTCGGCTGCGACGTCCATGCCATGGGAAACCATCTGGTCGTACTAGCCCAATATCTGGAATATGATCATTACATTAGTCATTTGAATCCCATAAAAATATTTTTCAAGTTTATTTTCATATTTGAAAAATCATAAAAATCATAAAATCAAAAACATTTGTTACCTATATCGCCCCATGTCACGGCTGGTGGTAATGCTAGATCAGGATCTCCCCGGAAGTCCAAGCTGGCATAGGGGTAATCATCCACTACGATGATCTGCTGCTCCCACCAAGAGAAGAAATCATCATCAGAAGCTGTCCGCAGTACGTCCCCACCTCCTAGTCGTTTCAAATCATCCCACCTGCCTATCCGTGGATCTCGTGGGCTACTAATCGGAACTGGTACTCTATGGCATAACACTGGGACCCTCTCAAAAAATAAGGAGCACAAAATGGTCCCATACCCAAAGTTTTTGGTATGGCCCTTTTTGATAGATGATAGCTGGCTCTTCAAGTTGGTGAGAAGAGGAGTACACCAATCAAATATTGTGGTGAGACAATCTACCGCCAAGCTCATGACAAGCCGTGAAGCCTGGTGCAAGGAAGCTGATCCATTCACTTTGGCTATAGTGAACAGGATGATCCTCAATGAAAAACTCTCTACGTGCTTGATTGGAATTTGGCTTCCAATGTTTTCTGGATGGCTCAAGCAATATATATGCACATAGTCCTCAATAGAAAGGCTACCTCGTGATCGTCCTGTAGAATGTACTACCTCTCCCCTCCGGGAAAGGCCTATGATGAAATAGATATCCTCAATCTGTATCCTCAGCGGCATTTGATTAATCATGAATGAGTCGTCCTCTACGCTCCAGTAGTGAATGAGAATTTTGAGCAAGCGAGTATTTGCCTTCATATTTGGCATTTTGAAAAACTTTAGCAAATCACATCCTCTTAAGGCATCCAAGGCCTGTTGATAATTCATGATCTCATCATGAATAGTGGCATGCTCCATTTCCCTCCAGGTGATTGGCATCCTGAGGAAAAAACATGTTTGGACTGTTAGTTTTTTGTTTTGAAGTTTAAATGGCATATACATGGGTCTATTTCATACACAGTCGCGTCTAGGGCCTGCTATACACAGGTTGCATATAGCCAACCCGCGTATATGCCACAACAAATTTTTTGACATAAATTAAACGGTGAAACTTTAATTAAAATTCTTAAAACCAATCAAAAATTGATGCAAGATAAGTTTGGGGGTTACCTAGTGATTTTGGGAAGATTTGAACGGTCGGATTCGGAAAAAGGCAAAGCTTGTTTCTTTTTCTCCACTCCTTGTGCTCTCAACTCAAACGGTAACAATCATGAGTCAAAAAACTATTTTATAAGCTTTGAAAATGTCAATTTTTTTCAAAACTTGATTTTGTTTTGTCTCATGTAACTTTTAACTTGGGAGCTTCAAATGTCGAGAATGGTTTGCTTTTCAGGACATTTTGGACGCTTTTTCGACAGTTTCGAGTCGGTTCCATGACTGCTGACCCGTCATGGCAAGTATCTTTTTCTCACTAGAATATAGGTTATGGAAGCCATTTTTCCATTGCATTATGCATACTAGCCTCCATTTGTCGATACATTTTCCATAGGGTCGATCCCATCATGTTATGGTTCATAAACCATCTTCACTCGCCGATTTTTTAAATCATGGCACGATGGTAGAGCCATCCTTTTCATGGGCATCATAGTTAGCACCTCACTAACATTTGTTGCCCATGATGCTTTGATTTGAGTAGGATCAGGAGTCCTCTATAGTCCCGCCATGACTTATGCAATGAAGACTTATTCCTCCTTGCTTCTTCACTTTGTTCTGGCCATATACCCTAGAGGTTCCTTCGTGTTGAGTTGTACTACTGCATTGCATTTTAACCTTTTGCACCTTTTGGCATTGAGCCGACTTCACTTGGACTTGTGTTTAAGCCACTTTTTGACCATGTCATCTGCAAAATCAAACTTGTAATCCCTAAGCTTCTGCAACTCGACACCCTATGACCCGTGGAAGGAACATACCTTTGAGTGTCTTTGACCAGTTTTCGCCTTCCTGCATTGAGCATAGGATTGTTCCAATCCCAGGAACTAGATCATCTGCTTCACCGAAACTCGTTCTTTCCACTATACTATAGCATTATTTTATTCTTTTTCCAGCTTAAAGAAAAATACAAAAATATTATATATTCCAAAAAGAGCGGGAACGGGACAATATTTCCATTTATTGTTGGCAGCTAGAGTTAGTCGTGTCGCCCTTGAACAAAGCACTCAAAACAAAATCTCCACCATTTGGGAAGGATTTAGTTTGACTTAGGTACACCTTAACCTTGTTATTGAGTCAGTTGTCCCCTGATTGGTTATCTCTTCCAATCATATGGAGAGTTTGTTCGTGCCTCCTCCATGACGAACTTATACAGAGTCATCATATGTTGCCACATAGTCATCATTGAGTCGTGCTTTTGTTCAAGGGAAGTTAGCCTGAGGCAACCTCTCTGTGGTGTCTCTTGACACATTTTTTAGTTCACCATGCTTGATTGCCAGTGTCTTGTCTATCATCACATCAGTTATATTGGTCCTTTACTCGTGCCGATTTGAGAAGGTCTCCATTGATTTCTTGCTGGTGGGTCTTGTCCTTATCGACGACGACATCTTGCTCTGAGGATAGGCCTAGAGTCGCACCCTGGCCCTATTTTCATTATTGATAGGTCACCTTGTGCTCAACATCGATCAGTATCATGGGTCTTTGACTGAGTGGTTTCCCTTGTGTTCGATATCAGCTTACACTATCACACATTGGGATTCGTGTAGTACCTTGGTTTCCATTTGACCCTATTGGTGGATACCTCGCCTTTATGTCAACTTTCATTATTGGTTGGTTCAGAGGGTTTCTGTCATGCACTAGCCACATCTTGTGTACACCGGAAACATGCTTCGGTCGGGTTACTACATCTTTTTCATCTGATTTGTTCCACATTATTGGCCTGCGGGTTACACTTGCGCTATATTGATGAATGATGCCTTAATGCCTTCCTTCTAGCGGATCATTCCCCATCGAATACGACTCATTGCTTTGGGGAAAAGGTCTAGAGTTCATTTGGTAGTACCTTGCGGTTTGCAGTCATTAGTGGCAGATCCTTCGCTATCGACAGTGGGAAACCATCATTGTCTCCTAATCGATAGATTCTTCTAGGTGTTCGACTTCAGATCATTTATTCACATTTGTTATATTGTACTGGGGCACCTTAACTCTCATTATCATCCTTGGCGTGTAGTCTCGCGTTTGTTAATGGTATACATCAATGACCGGTAATCAAACGATTTCTCACATGGTCGACTTTAGCTCATTCATTCCCATTGTGTAGAAATGTACCACGGTGGTCAGTGAAGACCTCGGGTTGCATCAACATTCATTGTTTCACTTGGCAGTTGCTCCTGTTGCTACTAGTTGATACCCTTCCACCTTATATGTTGTAGTCATTCATGGTGATATTCTATATGCTGGCACCCGAGTTTGCAGTGTAGTACCATCTTACTCCATCATGTTCATTTGGTACTATTGGGATCAGTCTTTGATATCAGTGACCAGCTTCATCCTTCAGCATCATTGACATTCTTATATGTGATATTCAGACATTTACTTGTTTGATCATGATCAGATGATCCATTATGTATTTCCAGTCTTCTATACTTGTATACTTAGTCGATCCGCTTGTACTTGATATGCAGACATGCTTTACTTTCTCTGAGCATGGGTATGCCTGCCTCAGAAATTGTTTCTTTCTGATCTCCTTTTGTGGCTTGGGAGGCTGAAATTTGGTGAAGTCCTTCTCAGTTTTTGACAGGTTTCCTTTCCATGTGCTTAATACATTTTGGCCATCATGTACCCCTTCTGACCTCATATATTAGGGGGCATCTGTTATAGCTCCAAATCTCACCCTTGATATTTGTGATGTTGCATTTATGGCCAAGGGCAACCCCTCCTTCTAGACCTAGTCCAAATACTTAAAAACAATGTTTTACTCCCTATACGCAACATTTCCCTTAGCTAAACGCGTGTGTACGCAGTTCAGTGTATACCCAACCCGCATATATGTCTTAAAACACTTAAAAAAAAAATCTCCTTAATTTCGGGTGGAGATCACGGGTTTTACCTATTGATTACCTATTAGTGCCCATGGCCCAACTATTCTCAATGAATTATCAACTAAAAAACTACTTTGGGAGAACTAAGGGAGGAGACAATAGAGAGAAAATTACTCTGCTGAGATTATCCCTGATTAGGTCTGAAGATCCTTGTGCTTCCAACACTTCCCCCATTACAGGAAACCCTTGTTGCCTTGAGTTATGATGTCATTTCACTAGTTGAGATATATTTGTGTGAGTCATGGAAGGAGCCTTTTGAAGACTTGGGATTGGACGGATCCGGGGGACGGTTCCGCTTGGAGCCAACAAGAGGAAGACTTAGGTGATATCATTCCTTGCTTTCTTTTAGTTATCTGTAATAAAAAAACATTTGTCTTGTTCCCGAAATCAATCTTCTTCATGCATATGATGTTATTGTTATGGTTTACATATGAATAATTGTTTCAATTGTATAACTAACCACCTTTCAATATGTTATGAAGTTGATTTCTATATGATACTTGGTCCATATATTGCTATGCTTCTTTGACTTGGTTGTTTTGTAGGTTCAAGGATCAAGAGGAACTCCAAGAGGGTTTGGACCCTGGCTGGATCTACCCGAACGAAGGACCCCTAGGTGCACCTCTCTTCACGTAGTTTGCTTATTTAAGTATCATGGCTGTGTGGAATTCTTGTTTTTTACTGTAGATAACCCCCGCTCTGCTAGGGTGTTGACTCAAAACCCTAGGGGACTTTGTCCCTCAACACACTTGCATATCATATGGGGTGGAAGATCCACCAAATGGATGTGAAGACAACATTCCTCAACAAGGTCATTGAGGAGGAGATTTATATGGAGAAGCCAAAGGGGTTTGAAACCTTCAATAGAGACACTCATGTTTTTTTGCTGAAGGGAGCTCTTTATGGGCTCAAACAAGCACTGAGAGCATGGTACACTAGCATTGAAAGCTACCTTCAGGGATTGGGCTTCATTAAGAGAGGTGAATGCCGACCTATATTGCATCATGGTTGGAGGGATTCCGATCATTATAGTGTTGTATGTTGACGATCCTATCTTGATTGGAATAGGAAACTTGATTCAAGATTGCAAGAGAGTTTGGGATGAAGGACATAGGGATTATGCACTATTTCCTTATGTTGTAGGTATGGCAGGGTTGTTGGAGAACGTAGTAGGGAAACTATTAATTCAATTTATCCTTAACCTTAATGAATTCTTGTGAAATTTTTTTGTCTTATTATGTTTCTTTATTATATCTGCTCATCAAACAATTATGAAAACGAAAAACAATAAAGGCAATGGACATAGAAATTAGGCTCCAAGTCAGGGCAAAACCCCTCCAAGGGGAAAACCCAAAAAAATATCCTCTTCTTATAGAATCTGCTTCAAATGAGAAAACCAAGACCCAAACCCTAGACCAATTCCTCATCCAAGCACCAAGTCAGGCCTCCAAGAAGCCCTTCCAATCAGCTTAGAGATCAACCAAGATAACAATAGTCAATCCTCCTTCAATTAGCTTCTTGCTTCTACTTCGGCCCTTGGCTTCGACTTGCAACTTCGACCCTGTAGAAGTTGCATAAACCCTAATTTTGGCACATGCGAACTCTTCAAGATGGATTCCCTCAAACAAGCCAAGGTCTCCAAATTCAAACTAGATGAAAACAAAGTATTTGTCTTTCATGAAACTTGGATCTGCAATTCGAACCTACAATTTTTTGCCTTTCTTGAAGCTGCATAAACCATATTCTTCGCATGTGTGAGAGAGTAAGACCCAAAAACAAACTTTGTTCTTTCTTCTTGAGTTCTTCTAGCCTTCTAGACCTTCACACTTGCTTCCTTGATGCTACCAACTTTAGATCGAACTTCTTGATGAGAGATTGAATTGATGATGAAATGAGGTCAAAGATGCCTATATTTGTAGCCCTTCCATGAGGTCGAATTCCCTTCTTTAGGTTGACTTGTAGCTTCTAGGGCTAACTTGTGCTTGGATATTTCTAGGACTTTTTAGACTCAAAATCGATATCTTTTACATGTTACAACTTGCCCGAAAAGGTCCTATATAAACGATAAGATTCTTTTGACTCAAGAAAAATATTCTTTTGACATGCCAAACTCTAGAACCATGAAGAACATGCTTTACCTAGATGACCATCAAAATGGGGCATGAAATGATGAAACCCATGCTCAAAAATAATAATTGTATTTCTTCCTTTTCTAGTAACACAAAATATACATAATGATTTGAGTACATTAACCATTTTGAAGACCAAAATTAGTTTCATTTTCTAACACTCCCTCTTAACTAGGTAGTTATTCATAATTGTACACTTGGTACAAGGTCATTCTTAAATTGAAGAGTTCTTGTAAGAAAAGTCATATTGGTAAGCCAACTTTAAGAATCGACATCATGACCAACATTGTCAAAATAGTAAGGCCTTAACTTGATGATCCAGATTTAAACAGGAACGCAACAACTTACAGATATAATCATAAACACAGAGATGCAGTAGAAAAACACTTCATTTCATTAATAGAAACATATTGAACTATGCTTACAAACATAATGGAAATAAGATAGCTTGGGTGATGGTAACTTATCTCTAAGAAGAGATGTGGTGGTTACATGCCTTTGAACTGAGTTATAACTCAAGGGCCTTTTTATTATTGAACAATAAGAGAAAACCCTAACTCGGGGAGATGTAACACCAAGACTTTATGGGCCCCGTTGGGGTTAGTTGGGCAGCCAACTTCCCGGGGTCGTAACTTGGTCATATTATCTCTGTTTGCCGCGTATGACACCTGATTGGAAATATATATCCGAGGACTACAACTGCAAATGTGATTGTCTTAGAAATAATCGAAGAAGTTTTGCCAAAAACATGCCATTTAGGGCCTCAAAACAACTCTGGAAGTTCAAGACCCAAAAAACTGCCAAAAATAGTAAACTATGCTACAATTAAGGAAACAAATGAAACTAACTGGAGGGCCTAGGTGGAATAGGTGGGTGGCCACCAATATCCACCTAGATCACTTGAAAAGTTATTTTCTATACCAAAGCACAATGCTGGGAGGATTTATGTGAGATACCACACTACCTCTACAAGGAACATACCCCATCAAATTGTTCTTTAGGTATGTCCTTTTATGATTATTCTTATCTTGGATTCCCAATCCTCAAACAATATTGGTCCTCTTTGACCACTCTTGTCTTGGATGCCTGTCCAATCATCAAAGAGTGTCAGTTCATTTCTTATCTTGGATTTTTCTATCCTCAAGGAAATCAAAGATGCTTATCCAATCCTCCATTCTCCATTCTCTCTCCATGGCCTTCACTTAGACTTATGACTGTTAGTCCTGGTCAAGTGCATGACACATGAAGAAGAGAATATAAATGTGATGTCCAACATCACTCCCTCTCAACCAACGAGGATATCCTCGTTCCCTTTAGATTAGGGAATTGATCCTTGCTCCTTTTCATACATTCAAGGAGACTCCTTTTACTCCTTCTCAAATATAGAGAAGATTGTTAACTTCTTTTTAAATGGGAATTCATAGCCACAAGCTCTCTAAATTGTCTTCATAAGTCTATCAGCTACCAACTCTTCATGGAGATAGCTACAAGGCTCCCTCTTTTCTTTTTATATCTCATCATATTGAGTTTCCTTCTTCCTGGATGCTGTGAATTCATCTTCTTTCTTCAATCTAGTGACAGGATTCAAGCCATCAATATTGCATATCAATTTCCACTAGTCATCATAAATGGAGGCAATATATTGAGCCTTTTCAAACTTCAAGCTAGTCATAGCTCCCTCTTGAACATGAAAGTGATATTTGTTTACGAACATCAGGTTATCATCTTTCACTTCTACCTATCAATTCTAAAGTGATGATGTGAACACCTTGACTTCTTAATTTCCAAAATCATATACTCAATTCATATGTTCATATAATTGAGTTCAACACCCATAGATGAACTTACCTCAACTATCATCATGCATTCCTGCAATATCCTACTTGGTAGCAAGACAATATGTTAACTAGATAACCAATATCAAAATATTGAATGTCAGACTTACCTTGTCATGATGGCCCTCTCATAAAAGCATCAACTTGAGTTCTTCAAGATCTACATCCTTTCACATGATCCATATCCATATAAATATTTCTTCATGCAATCATTTTAATTAGAGTTCCCATGGATCGAGCTTGATTACCAAGCTGTAATATCTTCCTTGGAGTTGTCATTGTTAACTCCTTTCCTTTCTCCTGGAGACTATACTTGATGTTGATCAACATTGTTATATTCCATGCAATTTTGTAAGGGAGTATTTATCTCCATCCACTCCAAACCATGTCAAATTTTTACTTTCGAGCATCATGCAGCTATATGGAAGACTTAAAGAGCACACTTTTATATCCAACTCTTTCTGCAAGATTCTTGTAAACATGAACCTTACCCTAGAGAAGAGTTACTTAAAATATGCATACATTTTCTTCCATATAATCATATAGCCATCCTTTATTGAACGAGCTTACTTCTTATACACATTGAATATAGGTTTGCTTTCTTAGGGGAAGAAATAATTCCATTATGCCTTTCATTTTGAACCTCGACCATCTGCATTTCTTCATCCTTTAAGAGTATTGTTTTCATACTAGATGGAATATACACTAGTCATAATGATTCTTTCAAGAACTTTTCTAAATGATATTTCTTATAGGATCTTGATGATTCCTTTTATGCAAAATGAATACCTCTAACATGATGTTAGGAAAATGCTTCGATGAACAATAATATGCAACATGGTTCCAAACGTCTCATTCTCTTTAAACTAGATGATGTGTCCCAAAGAAATTAAATGAGTAGATTCTAATAATTCTACTATCATGTGCTTCTATCTATGATGTCATGCTTTTTACAAAACCAAGACTCTTCTAGAGTAATAATGCATGTTACTCTACTTTAGACTTAATAAAAAAAAGACAAAAATTCATAAAGAACCCAACAGAGACAAGACTTCCTTCAATAATAAAGATGGGTTTTTCTCCTTTCAACTTCTTCTCAGGTTCTCCCCTTTCCTCAATTATGCGAGCTTCATTTCTTTCCTTCCTTTTGTTGTTCACTTTATTGTTTTGAAAATCCCTTTTAAAGTGTCCATACTCATTGCATCCAAAGCATTGAAACTTGGACATGTTTTTCTTCTTCTTGGACTTTCCAAACTTTCCTTTCCTCAACTTCTTGGTTCTTGTAATGAAGGCTTGAGATATTTCATTTGTTTCAGTGTTATCCTTTGCCTTGATTCTAGATTCTTCCAAGATACATTGAGCCCATAATTGATCGAAGGGATTGGTATCTTTCTTTGAGTAGATTCTCATTACAAAACTACTCCAAAAAGGTGGCAAAGCATTTAGTACATAGATTGTCATCTTAGAGTTTGTAACAGTCTCCCCAATCCCTTGCAACTAGTCTCTTATTTGTGATATATTCATTAGATAGGTAGCCATGTCTTTGTTGGTACCATTCCATTGCCATCTTTTTCTTCTAGAAACACCATCATTTGTCTATATTTTTCTTCCTTAGACCCCTCATATCCATTGAAATTGATTAATTAATAACATTATAGTTGTTAGTTTACATTAAAGTTAATTTGTGAATTTTTATGTTAAAAATTAGGAATTTTCAACAAAAAGATTACAGGAAGTCATGACATCCTGTAAACGGTTTATGATCTGACACGTGGCATGATAGGCAAGCCAAAGAAATGGATAGGAACGAGATTTGGAATGTACATGCATGATGAAAAATCGATTCAACAGCAAATCAAAAGCTCCTGGTTATGCGGTCAATGTTGGTCAAACCTAGCCTTTTGGTTACAAAGGCAGCAAAAAGCCATGGTTTCCCAAATCGGTTTCGTTTTGCTTTTGGAAATTGGTTTAGATTAGAAAGGACCAAAAATCAATCTTTTGTAAAAGGAGAAACATCTGCTTAATGAATGTACATTCGATTTAGATAGGGACAAGCAGATAAAGACTGCGTATTGTTTTGTTTTCAATAACAATTACGATTATTATCTCTGTGTATTGTTCCGGAACAAAACTCTTGTATATGATTACAATCTTCAGAACTTAATTACAGTCACCGTGTTAATCCAACAATGTTTATGCGTTAATACTCTCGTTGCTTGAGGTTACTTCAGTGTGCCATTGAAGCATGGACGGGCCCTACGCTGATTGGTATACTGTTAATTTCATTTACATAACGTTTTTGAATTTGAGTAGTGTGCATAGCGTTTAGTGTTATTTCCATGTTTATGATTTTATCGATTTAATTAGAAATTCTTGCAAATGGTATTTATGGTGATAGCTTAAATATTTGATCGTTAGATCATTGAACCATATCTTGTAAGAGATTTGATCCATCGTTAGATTTTAAAGCATCTCCATAGACTCTGTTTTCATGCATTTAAAATTCAGTGTGCTTTTGATTTTTCATGAATGCTTAAGTGTTAGCTAGAAAGAGCTTTTGTGCCTAACATCCTTGTAAGAGGATTGAAAACTCGGTCTAGCAATACATTGTATCTTTAGGACAGTTAGATAAATTAGGTGATCTGAGTGTTAAGGTGAGAGGAAACATGTCTTAACCTCCTGTAAAGGAGTGCTGTAGCCTGTCATAGTAAACACTTAGTTAGGAATCCTTTTATGTCTATAGACTTTAGACACGTGCCTCTAAGTTTACCTACCTTGGTTGATAATAAATCTTGTCTATTCTAGCACCCTAGATTGGCCACTACAGTCTTCATCCTTTTATTTCCTTATTCTATATAGTTTATTCCTCAACAAAATCTTTTGACCTTATGTACTTATGGAGTAAAAATTTACCAACTTGTTATACATAGCCTTTGATGTCTTCAAATCAACAACAAAGGGAACAATATTATCTTTAATGGATTCAACAATGATCATGTTGACGGTGTTGGATCTACAAACATTCAAGGGCTCTCCCCGATATGTGGTCCCAATTAGACCTCACACCGTTTGGGATATGAGCCCCATCCAGAATATGGCCTAGTTGTTAGTTATCTTAAAGATATGCCCTGGATCTAATTGTCAGCAAGAGAGAGGAGTGCAAATGTGCCTTCGAAAAGAAAGGGGGGTGTGCCTGGTGAGTGTTCAGTCATATGTGTGTCAAAGTTCTTTCACTGCGGAGGGGAAGAGAAGTGAGCCTCTAATAGAAAGGTAGTAGTGCCACCCTAGTAGAGGCACACATGAATAGGGAGGATCCATACAACATCTAATGAAATAGTCCACAAAGATGTGACGAACATTGCAACCAATGTAACAAGGAGGATTTGTCTAATATCTAGTGGAATAGTCCACGAGGATGCGACAACGATAATAGAAATTACAACACATTCTCAATATGATAGTACCAAAATAATCGAAATAGTTCAACTACTTTAGCACATATGAAAGCAAACATGAGTTACAAACATGTACAAAATAGTCTTACAAATATCCATAATCCATGCATGAAGAATGTGATGTCCCATAAGGCTTCTTATATTAAGTAAAAGTTCCAAGACACATGTATACAATGAATACCACTAGCTCCAATAGTGGAGCACTAGAGCCACTCCTTGCTCCTCAAAAGAACTAGCTTATCTCTCTAATGCCTTGTAGGAGGAGCCAAGGTGAAAAGTCCTTTGCTCTTACAACGAGGGTGTATATATAACAATAAGGAGGTGATGCTTCACCTTCCTTGTGAATCTTCATCTACCCTCATGAATGTTTGAATTCTATGATTTTTCAACTTTACATGACTCTTCGTATTCCATACATGACCTTCGGAATTTCACTTTACAATAAATTTTGAAACATGAATTACACAATCCACCATAATGGTGTGGCATGTGACAACTCATGACATGACATGACATGACACTAGTGACATGGATTGCTTGATGATGTGGCAATTTCAGGCCATTGATGCTACTGTGTGTTGAGTGTCTTCTTGAGAATGATTTTCTTTCCACCTTCGCATGGCTTGATGATAAAGAATCTTCAATGATATCAAGTCTTGAGCTGTGATCACAAACTAATGTCCCTTTTCTTTCTCTTGGTTGATCAACTTGCATACTTAGCTACAAATATGTATTTCAACATGTTTCCATCCTTCATCTCCTTCTTCATCATCTCTTCGTGTTATGATAAGGTACCTGCATTTGCAATTCACTCATGACGAGATGACATCAACCCAAAAAACCCCCAGTCTAAGATAGTGCATATTGATTCATTGACTAAGCTAGAACCAGGGAACAAGGTGGGAGAGGGGATCAGTGATTGCTTAGTTCAAGAAGTTAGGGGTGAACCTTGAGCCTTGAGATTGCATAATGTGTAGTCCAGTTTGGACTGAGGAAGAAAACTGTGCAATTCATGGGGTCAGTGTGTCAAGCTGAGGGGATGGGCACTGGATGAGCATATTGCACAGTTCTAGGAGACATAGGAGGTTGGTCCATTACACAATTGCGCAAATTAGGGGCTCAAGGGATGAGCTTGATGGTAGAGATTACACAATGCGTAGTTGAGGCCAGGCTAGGCAGATGGATTGTGTGATTTTGGGAGCCAGGGTCGGGGCTTCAGCACTGGAACTATGCAGTGTAGCAGCCATAGGAGGTAATAAATACACATTATGTAGTGTCAAGAGGAAAGGTCACAACTAGAGGACTAAGATCATGTAATGCACAATTCAAGGAGGCTAGGTGAAGCTAAGTTGCTTGATCAGGAAGCTTTTCATAAAATGGCTAAGTGTGGGATCGATGAGACTGATGTGTATAGTGATAAGACTTCGACTGCGATCACACACTTAGAATACTTGACGACACAAAAATATAGATCATACAGGACACATGAACAATGCATTTCCCTTAATGTGATAACTTTACGCCAATTAATGGCAAGTGTGATACCAAAGATACACTTTTGCGATGACTGTGATGACACTTGTGCAACAATGCTTAAAACTTTAGAAATGAGTGCGACAGATGTTTACATGGTTATATTAACCCATTTACAGAAAGGTATCCCATTGAATCCACTAGAATAAGCTTAAACAAATTGTGCGATGGCTAACATGTGAAAATATGACATTTTGCCTAGCTTGCAAAAGGAACCAAAACTACTCATTAAAACACATGGAATGAGTTTCAATTTTTGTGAAGACAATGTACAAGACCAAGGAAGGCTTCGAAATTGAATGCAGGCCAAAATTTTGGAGGGTGTTTTAGTAGTGACAACACTTGGATACACATGGACAAAATTCCAGCTTCTCTGTCTTGGTTAACTCTTCTCTGCAGGGTCTTGGTTCTTCATGGAGTATTGATTCATCATGTAGATTACTTTGGTCTCCCCACTTACCTCGTGAACAAACATGGCCCCATTTATACCTTTCTCAGTTGAACACATCATAAGATTTAGCGATATCACAATGTTTCAAGTTGGGAAGGGTAGTTAAGTTCACGAGCTTAACATTTTCAAAGCATGTGTTTTCATCTATGTTGTTGCTCTGCTACCAGTAGACCTGGAAAGTACTCCGACGAAGTCACTGCACTAACACAAACATTGCTCTGCTGCTAGTGAGCCTAGATAATTCCCCGATGAAGTTCCTTGCTTCACCTCTCTGTGCAGGAAACCTTTCTCTTCTTTCGCCTTTATTTATTTATTTTATAAGACTGTGCATTGACACTTATTCATTTTATTGGAGGAAGAGGGATCCCGAATTATTGAGAGTAGAAGAGGTTGTTCCTTCAGTGAAGCATATAAAGACCTTTGATTTAGGTTTTCTCATTTATATTCTTCCCCTTCTCCTCCTCTAATAATTAGATAAGCGTGAAAACACCAAAACGTACAAACCGAGTGTGGGCACAAGGTTTCCTGAATAGACACAGGTTCATGGTTTAACCAAAACTCTCATCACGGACGGATCATATTTCCTATAGTAACTTCATCGACCAAATGATATAACCAACATAAGGAAGATGGATATAAGTTTAGCCAAATGTTGAAATGTCACAAGAATCTCTTTTCACTCATCCATACACAAAGAATTCGGGAAACAATTTGACACACAACATTTATTTACATGACAAAAAAAGAAAACAAGAAAAGGCTGTGTATATAGTGTAGGGCACAACCCCAAATCATCATTGAAATAGTGTTTTAAGTCTTGGCCATTGACGGGGAGAGAGTCAATCTTCCCGTCTAGTGATTGTAGATGATATGTGTGTTGGAAAATCTTTTCGTGAGTCATGAACGGTCCAATCCACAGGGATTGAAACTTGGTGTGTTTGCCTTTGTCCTTGTGAGATTTGTCCCACTTCAAGACTAACTCACCCACACTAATGTTATTCTTCCCTGCATAATTATTGTCAAACCACCTCTCGATATGACTCTGGTGAAGGGAAAAATTTTCTTTTGGTTTCAACCTTTCTTCATAAAGCTTGTGAAGAGTGTCCATCCTATGTTGAACTAATAAACATGGCTTGCTCTGGGATTCTTTCGAAAGTTAGAGAACATGGAAGTAGACGTTAGGAGGAAGGGTGACTTCTTTTCCATACACTAGGAAGTAAGGAGAGGTGTTCAAAGAGGGCTTTGGAGTGACTCGATCATCCCATAAGGAATTTACCAAAGTGGAGTGCCAGTTCCTTTGTTCTGATAAGATGGTATTTTTGTCGATATGGATAAGATTCTTATTTGTGGACTCAGTAAGACCATTCCCCTGCGGATAGTAATTAGATGAATGTGTCAATACAATTCCAATTTTTAATGAAAAATCATTTTTAACGATGAAAGAGATGTTGAAACGATGGCTCCGAAATTGAACCCTAGCTCTGCCGCCTCCCTGTCTTCAGCCGCTTTTTGGTCTCCGAGAGGCCCTGATGTGAATGGAGCCGAGAGTTTCAGCCACGGTTGGATGGTCTTATACCTTTCCGTTGATCCGTAGGTTTTCCATTCGAAGGCAATAGCTCCCCCCGCTCTCTTTAGCCTTGTTGTGGGTTTTGAGGCGGTCAGACTTCCGCCCTCTGCTTTTTCATCGCATTTCTACAGCCATCTTAAGAATGCCGACGCAGTGGCTAAGACTGCACCAGTGGAATTCTTTACTGCTTCTCTTTCGGCGATGGCTCTGGGGAAGAAATCATTTGCTCTGACAGGCTGTTCACCACCATTGATACCTCCTCCGACCCCTCAGAATTTCTGATCTCATGCACTCCTTCAGAACCCCCTCAGCTCCCTGGATCCGCCTAGATTGAGCATCTGGAAGCTATTTTGGGCGGAATATCTTGATAGAATTACTAACAGATGGTTTGTTTCTTCGTCTCCTCTTAAGCCCCTGTTGCTAGTCCAGGAAACAAAGATAAGCCCCCTCACCTCTAAGATCTGCAGGGGAAAGAGGTGCTCTGACTTATCTCCATCGTTCCAGATTCAAATCAAGCTCACTTCTGGAAAAACTTTGCTGCAATGGGTGAGCCTGACGGATCTAGTGCAGGATCTCAAGCATGTTCTGAAAATCAAACAGGGGATTCCCTCTGCGGCTCAACGACTTCTCCATGAAGGTAAACAACTTGAGGATCTTTATCCCCTTTCTTTTTACAGCATTAAGAGAGATGCCACCATAATTTTAACCCTTCGTTTGAGAGGAGCTGCTGGAGATTCATCCTCAGCTAAGGCATTTTCTTACAAAGATGCAGTCCATGCTCAGAAGCCTGAAAAGACTGCTCCACCTGTTCAGGCTCCCAAGCCTTTTTTGGTGGACAAACTGGAGGAAGCCCCCTCCATTGAAATAAAGCATCCAACTCTGGATGAGCAAGCTGAAAAGTTGGCAGAGCAAGCCATTATTTGCGGGTTCAATGGGCTGTGGCCTCACACAACAAACCTCTACCAATGGATCCACTCCAACTGGACCAACAATTGCAAGGTTCTTTTGTGCTCAAAGGGCTTCTTCATTGTAGTGTTTGCCTTCGATGAAGACTACCAAAAAGCTCTAACTGCAGGTCGATGGTTTTGGGGCTCAGCAGGCTTATTTCTCACCCCCTGGTTCCCAAATTTCGATCCAACTACAACAGTCATCACCAAGCTCCGCATCTGGGTCAGACTCCCTAACCTCCCGGCGCATCTATGGCATTTTTCCATTTTCCAAGGGATCGTTAATGCTCTAGGCCACTTCTTAGACACAGATATCTCAAGAGGGGAAAAGGGCATCTACACCTTTTCCAGAATTTGTGCAGAAATAGATATGAGTAAAGGTCTCCCTGACCAGATCAATCTCAAAATTGGAGACTTTCATTGGACTCAAGCCCTAGATTACGAGAACACAGCGTTTCGCTGCCAAAACTTCCACAACACAGGGCACCTTCAAAGCTTGTCTCGCAGTGCTGGTCCACAGGAAGAAAGCCAATCCTAAGCAGAAATCCAAGAGTTGGAAGCCTCATACCCCACCCCCCATGGATGATTTTGACTTCAGCACGGATGATGAGGAGGAGACTGCGGAAGATATGGATGAAAAACTGGCACAGGATCCGCCCTCGACTAAGCATGTGGACTTGTCTATCCAACCAATCTTACAGAAAAGGAATCATGAATCCTCTCCATCGGATTCAGACAAGGAAACTTCTCCGTCTGCCCAGCTTAGCTTGCAAATCTTACCAAATCAGCAATGCTCTCCTGAATGGGTCAAAGTTGGTAAAAAGAAGGGGAAAAAATGCCGATTAGTTGATTCCACCCATGTTGGGTAGAATCTTCTGCTCTGCTCTTTCTTCTTTGTTCCTCTTGTTTCTTCTTGATCAGCTCTCTTCTCTTCTTTCTCTTCTAGGGGCCGAGGTGGATAGGTTATCCTTTCCGGCTGCCTTTTTTCCGGCTTTCTTGGCTGTAATGTCTTTTTGTACTATATTTTGCCTTAATAGAATTAGCTTTTACTGCAAAAAAAAAAAAAAAAAAAAAAAAAAAAAAAAAACGATGAAAGAGATGTTGCATTATCGAAAACAAGTTAAGTCATAATGTCGAACCTAGAAATAATATTCTACCTAAGGAAGTTGATGAATTATTGACCCTTCACCTGTTTGAGTGGAACTCCTTCAGTCCAACGTGTGAAGTAGTATGTAGCAGTGAGAATATAGCGGTGTTGCTTTGACGAATGTGGAAAAAAATCTCCAATGACATCCAAATCCCACTGTTGAAAAGGTTCTTCCATTGTGATATGCTACAATGGGGCGAATTACTTCTTGTTTCGGTCAACGCACCTTTGACAGACCAAACACGTGGGCATAAGCATGAGAATCTTTGAATAACGTAGGCTAGTAGAAACTAGTCCGCATAACCTTATGTGTTGTTGTGTTACCCGTGAAGTGTCCCCCAATTGGTCTGTCATGGAGATCACGCAATAATTTCTCTAAATCGTGCTCTTCTAGGCACTTGAGCAATACTCCATTATGATGCTTTATGAAAAACACCCCATGCACCAACAGATAAGATAATGCTTTAAGCCTAAGTGTCCTCTTCTACCGTGCAGATAAATGGGAGGGAATGGTGCCATGCTCAAGGTATTGGCACACATCTGCATACCAAGAGTTTGCGATGGTGGTGGGGGAGGCTTGCTCGACATTGTACATTTTGATCTCCTGCTCCTACCCAAAAGGATCTTCTTCTTTTGCATCCACTTCTTCTACTGTTAGCCAACAAAGATTGTGGCCCTTGATTGTGTGAACTAGTTTGAATTCCAAGTCGTACTCCTATAAACCGGTCATCCATTTCGCTCTTCTTTCACCCAAATCTTTTTAAACGAACATTGATCTGACTGTTGGGTGTAGAACAAAAATGATGCAATGAATTTTTAAGAGATAGGGTCGGAAATGCTTCACCGCCTTATAAACTGCATATGCCTACTTGTTGATGGCGGGAAAGTTGATTTCAAGTCCCTAATGGCTAGCACTCAAGAAATATATTGGCCATTCATTGTTTTGATCATACTTTTTCGTGAGCACAATGACAATAGAAGTGTCAGAAGTGAAAGTGTAGAGCCAAAAATCTTTGCTAAAATATGGGTTATACAAAGCAGATGCTTCTAAAATGGCTTGCTTAATACATGATAATTTTTCCTTTTCCCTCTTATCCCATTTTTATATTGTATCCTTCTTGATCATCTCTTGTATAGGCTTCATGATCTAAGTGTAATCAGAGATGAATTTTCAAAGGAAGTTTGTTTTCCCTAGGAAGGAATACATAGATTTCTTGTTCACATGGAAAGGAATCTGCGTAATTGATTTGGCCCTCTCCGGGTCTACTTTAATCCCACTTTTGGAAATAATATGGCCCAAGAGATTATCCTCAAACACTTCGAAAATACTCTTTTTTGGATTAAGGGATATCTCGTATTCGTGACATCGCTCAAATTTTTTCTTCAAGTGGTGTATGTGGTTAGGTCTCTTCTTGGAAAATACCGTGACATCATTAACATAGACCACTACACTCTGCCTGATCAGTCTATGGAATGCGATGTCCATGGCATGTTGAAATGTTGAACTGATGTTGATCAACCCAAATGGAATTCTTTTAGATGCAAACATACCCCACTTCGTGTAGAAGGTTGTCTTTAGTCTATCAAAATCTGAGACTAGAACCTGGTTATAATTGGAATAACCATCCAACAAAGAAAACATCGTTGACCCAAATATTGTTTGCAGTATCTGTTCCATAGACGACAGGGTAATTGTCTTTGTCCGAGGCGCGGTTCAGGTTGCAGAAATCGACACACAAGCAGATTTCCCCAGACTTCTTTCTCACCGGGGCCAAGTTTGATACCTAGGTAGAATGTCGCAATTTGTACATGATTTGAGCATCCAACAATTTCCTTAAATCTTTCTAAATTAGGGGCTCAAGCATCGGATGTAACTTTCACAACTTTTGTTGTAACAACTTGGTGTTAATTTTTCTTAGGGCTATATTGTTCTTTGCTTTGATAATTGCATTTCTTCATTAACACATTAATTTCACCCCATGAAATCAAACCATTATTTATATTTACATCATTATTCATTATGATATGCAACTACGTAAAAAGAAAAATATCATCATCATCAATGCACTGGAACATAAAGGAACAATAGAAGAAAAGAATTCACACATAGAGTTACCAGGATTAATTGGAGACCAGGGCAAAACCCACTATGGGGAAAATCATTGGAAATTATTCTTCTTAGATTTTCATCAAGTGATTTAGCAAAATAGAGTATAATGATCCATATCTTCATCTATGTAACTAACCAACAAAACAACTAAAACATCCATGAAATGAACCCAACAATGTATATGCTCAAAACTCTAATTCTGAAGACTGTAATGAAGTGTCATTGTCTGCAGTCAATTGCCAAACCCTATGGTCACTGAGTGAAATCTTCAAAAGACTCAGATTTTATATTTTAGATCCCAGTCACACGAAGGAGGTGTCATGTGAACAACTATAGCTTTCCCAGTCGCTCCCTGACTAGGGTCAGATTTGGACTGCGGAAACTCTAAACCCCCAGTGGCATGGATGGAGAGTTGTTTGTGTGAATGGAAGGATCTAGTCGCATGGATGAGCATTGGTGCATGTGAATATAGTCAAATACTTCCCATTCTATGCCTGCGACTTGGGCCCAAAACCCTAAGTCAGACATGCGAGCTTCAGACCCTGCGATTTCACCTCATAGCGAACTTTATCCTTCACGGATGAGCCTCAAACCTATGCGGGGCAAAAACTGGATAGAAGAGTGTATCATCATTATGTCCAAATGAGGTAGAGGGAACTTAAATTTATAGCCTTTCAAGGTGGTCCACTTTGCTTTAGGGCCGACCTTATCAAATGTGCACATGTGGCCTTTTCTTCATAAGTACACTTTCCCTTATCTGAATTGAGTGATCTTTAGGTCGATTTTGGTCCTCCCGAAAAGAGGAATTAAATGCAATCATTATCTATATCAAGTGAGATGTCCAAAGTGGAATTTGACCACATTTACATATTTTTAAGACTCCCTCTCAACTAGGGATAATTCCACCCGCATCATGTCATGTGTATCCTGTCATCAAATCATAACCAATCTCAAGTATCTCATCATATAGTATCATCATTGATAATCTCAATTCATCTGTTGCTCATTCTTGTTGATCTCTTGATTGTACCTTCTCATATGTTGAATATTCTCAGATCTAGAAGAATAATTTATCATCGAAGGGGAGCCTAAGCTACCACCCTCTATTCATTAGGATACTACCAAGAATATTTGTCAGCAGGATACTACCTAGAATCTCTTTTAGTGGGTTACTACCCGGGATCTCTTTCAGCAGGATACTACCAAAAAACATTTGTCAGTGGGATACTACCTAGAAATATCTGTTATCAAGCTACTACCTGGAAATATCTACAGGGAGTTAGATCTATGATCCACATCATCATTAGAGAGCATATAATCAAGGAGTACATCTCAACCTGAAATATCATGGGGAAGCTACTACTATGACCCCATATCGAGCAATAGGTGATATAGGGGGGCTACTACTCAACCCATCCTATTGCCTACTGATCTTCCCAATAATGATCCTTAGTAGCAATGTGGTAGAACACCTGCATCATAATTCAACCTTGGATGAGATACCCGACTTACCAAGAGGTAAGGATCTTTTGTAGTAACTACAACCACTCTCCAAAATTTTGCCTATGCTTCGAATTTGGAGCCTTCCTTCTATACCTTAGCGGCTCATCCTGCACTAATCCAGGTATTTGTTCTTCAAATGAAACTTATCTTTTCAGTTTGTCTTGTGTTCGCTTACTTAGTTGATTTTCTAACTCACAAGTTGATCTCTTGACTTGGTCCCACAACAATTCTGTGCCTGCCCCAGAAACTGTGTAATTATTGAGGGCAACTCGCCTTACTTTTGGGAATTTTGCAGTCCTGACTCAGAAAATGCGCATCACATAAGCCAGAGAGTTGCCTAGCCCTTCCCAAAACTATGCAATCTTTCCGGGCAATGCATGAAAATTTTCCTAAAAAATAAAAAAGGCATCCCTAAAAAATAGGGGCCTATTTTTAGCATCCTGAAGGAGGCACTTGCACTATTTTTGGAAACTTACGTGTCACTTTTCCTTGATTTTAGGCATGCGCTTCATAAACCATAACTTTTACAAATCTATTTAATTGGCACTACTAAAGCTCATTTTCACATTCAATCTTGGAGCTCTAGCATTCCCAAGGAGATAAAGGAGCCTTTGGTGCGATCGTGGTCGCTTTTCTGGGTGATTTTTGCTTTTGTCATCTTTTGCGAATTTTTCTGTCGCTTTTTGTGATTCTGCTTGTGTGAGTGTTGTTTTACTTGTTTCTCTACATGGTTGCTGGTGTTTTAACTTGCCGAAGTATTGTTTCAAGTTATAGATTTCCTTTCACAAGTGTTGCATGAGTTTTCCTATTTTTTCACCAATGGTTGCCGTTGTGGCAACTCTCCTCATATGCTTCATTTTCTTTCAGTTTAATTAATTTCTACACCTGTTTCACATGCATGCATCTACACTTAGTCATATTTGCACTCATCTTCACACCATCTTTCAGATATGCTTATTTTTCACACTCCCTTGGGAAAATCTAGGTTCCCCTTGCCCAGATCTCACTATGCACAACATGCACTGTGCAATTTGTAGACTCAAGCCTCTGCCTTGGCCTCTAGAATTGCACAAAGCATGGTCTGGGCTGGCTCCAACTGTGCACTACATAGTTCTAGGAGCTAGTCTCTCAGCTCGGCCACTGAGATTGCACAATGCACAATCTCTCATAGGCCTTGGCTTAGACTGAATTGTGCATTGTGCAATTCTAGTCATCAAACTTCCACACTAACTGTTGGGACTGCACAATATGCAATTTCCATAGTCAATCAATCACCCCTATTAGTCAAAATTACGCAATCCTTCCTGTTAAGAGCCCGACTTGCTGCTTGAACTTGTCTTGAAGTTTTTTTGTTTTAAGCTCACATTTTCTTTTCATTAGTCCCCTCTTTATCCCATGGGTACAACAGTTGTTGAGCATCTCTCCAAGAGTCACAATTAACATGGCATATAAGAGCACTGCATCAAAGGAAACCATTGAGAGTAGTACTAGGGAAGCAAATAAGCAGATATCAGCTGATCTACCAGTTTATGCAGATACTCAGTTGTTTATTGAGAAAGGAACAAAACTAACATGGAAATTAATCAAAGACATCTTTGAAAAATACTTTGAGGTAGATCTAGAAGACCGATAGGTATATGTTAGTATTGAGTAGTCAGGGTTATACAAGGTTGCATGCAGGTGCCCCGCCTTCTCGTGTGCAGACATCATCAGTTGGATTGTCTCACATATAGATGAAAAGACTATGACATTGAGCAGTGCTAGCGGGAATAAGCTTTACACTTTCATAGGAGAAGACTTTCAACAGATGTATCATTTTCCCAAGCTGCTAAAGTGCATGGACTCACTCTTCTATGCCACCCATAGCTATGTGAACACAAGAGACATTTTCCAACACTGGGTGAAAGATCCATCAAAGTTTAGACATACACCGATCCATGTTTACCAGAAAAAGTCACTGAGGAAGGCTTATCAGTTCTTGATCATCTTTGCCTACAAAATATATGATTAAGAGAGCATAGAGACCTTTCCTGAAGGGTAGAAAATATTACTAGACCAGTTGGTGAATGATTGAAGGCCATTCAACTGCTTGGATCTGTTGGCTCAATAGTTGAAGTCCCATGTAGCTAAGGCTAAGAATCCTCCCAGGAATGAGTAAGCAAGGTTTTATATGTCCTCATACTTACTGGATGAAATCTATGCACATCAAAAGTTCCCTGGCATGGACTAGACATGCACACCACAAGAGACTACTGAGAACATCTATTGTAAGTTTCTTTCTGACTGCATCTATCGAGTATTGATGGCAAGGTTAACTGACCATTTTATCATCCTATTATACAAGCTTATATTTGAGTAGGATCCAACTTACATGTCCCGAGAAGCAATGGAGGCCATAGTAGACATTGCAGATTGGTATGACTCACCAAGTGGCACCTTCATCAGAGTGTTTGGTGGAAAGAAGCCTTCGTATGTGCTACCAAGGTATGCCACCGATAAACTGATAATGCAAGAAGTTCCATACCACCTCGCTACAGGATTGTCAACGATACTGCATAGGAATAAGAAAGCACCATGGCCCGCTCTTCCTTTGTGGATCAGATTATACAATATTAAGAACTTGAAAGATGTAGATGTCGAGGATAAGGAAATAATGAAGTTTGAGTTCGGCACCAAAGAATTTAATCCGTATGATCCTCACATTATTTGCAAGGAACATTGTACGTAAGTGTACTTTCTGTGGATCCATAAGACATTTCATTAGTCAGAGGAGGACCCTTGGAGGTATTGCTACGATGCCTCCAGACTCAATGATCCAGTCAGTTCAGCAAGAACTTGGAAGGGTGTTCTAAAGACAACATAAACCTTTCAAGCAACAACAATAGTAGGATAAGGCAACAATCCAATGCAGGACAAGGGAAAGAGGAAGATTGCTGACAATCAAGAGGGAGAGCAAAGCTTCAAGATGAAGGCATATCCTATCCTCAAGAAGGTAGCTTTGGTAGTGAAAGAAAAGAGGGAGCAGTGAATCAAGAGAGCAGAGTGGAGGAAGAGAGAAAAGAATAGGCTATAGGAAGTAGAACCGATGCTATAGGAGACAGAGAAGAAGTTGAAGGAAGAACATGAGTTAAGGAGGAGAGAAAAAGAAGAGAAGCATAAGCAGGAAGACGAACAAAGGAAAGGTGCAATGATGGAGGAAATAACACCCATATAGGTTGAAGAGTTGAAACAACTAACAATAGAGGAGGAAGTTGAGCAGATGTAGGATCGAGAGATTTCTTAATAGATTAAGAAATTAATCGAAGTGACAGACATGGAGTTGGAATAGAAGCCACATAATGAAGATGTTGACCTGATGCTGAGAGCACCACGGGCCATCCCTTAGTCTCCACCACCTCGAGTAGTAGGGCCATTCCTAATCAAGCAAGGAGATGATTTTCTCCTTGAGGATGATCTGGTTATGGATGTGTACAATATATCATTTGATGAATTCCAGAAGAGGATTGTACAGGTGCAGAGAAAGCATTTTCCAGATGATCACACATCACCTACATTCATTAAGGAAAGGGTGATAATGTCAGACACTAGGAAGCATCCAACTGTCCTTGCCAAAGCTAGATTGGCCTATGCAAGAGTAATTGACTCAAATGCTAAGCATATGACGGTAGAGAATGAGTAATTGGCAAAGAACTTGCAAGCTTCTAGGCAAGAAGCATAACAACTCCAAGAAACAACGCATAATGCAGTTTCCGTATTGGGGGAGATGAATAAAGTGATACTTGCTAAGGTATCATCACTTGGAGACACAATGCAGAAGCTCTATGATGTATTTGTCACCATGCATAAGGCAGTTTTCTGTTTGCATGACCTACGACAATAGAGAAAAGAGTTTGCTCAAACTCTCAAAAACATACATGCTGCCATTGCCCATGTACAAGAGTGGACAATATGGTACAAAGGGGCTCTGCTTGACTTAGAGAAGAAGATGAAGCTATAGGAAGAGATGGAGAAAGTGAAGGTCAGAATGTTGATTCAAAACAACAAGAAACTCTCCTCAGCCATCGACAACATACAGACCTCATATGTGCGGTTGCACAGTAGTTTGGATGTCATGGTGAGAAAGCATCGGATCCCATCAATCGGTTCCCTCACCAATGCTAAACCCAAGAACCAAATCCAAATGGAGATCAATGAGTACTTGGAACAACTAAGACATGAAGCCACCAAGGAAGAATTGGAGCAAAACGCACATAACATGTAAAAGTACATCAATGGTCCAATCAAAGTCAAGACAATGCCACTCATGCTTCAAAATGAGTTGGATTCAGGTTCCAAGATAGTGTACCCAAATTCCATGGAGGCTAGAGTCCGCTTCCAGAAAGACACCATCAAACAATTTGGGGACACCATCACACAATACCAAGCTTGGCATCAATATGTGACTGAGAAGCACCAATTGAAGGTTGTCGAGTTGGACTTCCCCCAAACTTCAGAATCATAGTGTTTTGTCTTGTTAGGTTGTCTCTACCCTATTTTGTCTTATGGGGTACATGTGGGAAATGTAATATTATTTGTAATTATATTGTAAGTTAAATTCCAAGTGTCAATATTGGAATATGAAAATTCATCATGTAATGTAATGTGTTATTTAGTGAAGAAATTGAAGAGTCATTAGGGAAGTCAAAGAGTCACAAAGGGGAATGTCAAGGGTCAGCCCACCCTTTGTTATAAATATAACCTCATAATTCATAGAAGGGGATTTTGGGAGCCAACCTTTTGGCTAGGATTAGGCTTAGAAAAGGATTGGGAGTATTGTGAAGAGCCTTGGATTCTCCATAGCATAGTGCGAGTATAATTCTTTGGAGGAGAGAGTGTTCTTGACTATAATGTTCCACAATTGGGGCTAGTGGTAGTCAATGGTGTATTTATGAATGGACTTTCACTTATAATAATAAAATGAGAGCCAACATGCTTTCATGCATATCTTGTTAATATAGTAGGACTACTCTTGTTGTATTGGAAATGTATGTTATTTAACTTACATCTTCACTTATGAACTACTTTGTATGCATTTGTACGAATCCTGTTGAATGCGTGTTGTTGGAATAACTCATCACTTTAACTTGTGGACTATTTTGCATTTTAGCTTGTGATGTGATTTCACTCCTGTGTTCCTTTCAAGCTATGTACTATTACAGGATTCCAAGGGGTGGACTCTCTTTTCCCCTCTGTGCGTTAGAACCTTCATGCATCACACTTGACTCTCCATCGGGTCACACACTTGCTCTCACCCAAATTTATCATACTTATCTCTGCGTGCTACCGCGGTCAAGGCATTACACTATCACCCACTGCTAGGACTCCTGCTCCAAACAGTGTGAGGTCTAGCTGGGACTTCATATCGAGGAGATCCCCTGAATGTTGGAGGGTCCAGCACCATCAACATATCTGGCGCTAGAAGGAGGGCCATATGACAAGCTAAGCCCTTGAAGTCTATTTTGAATTTCTACACATGTTTCATGAATTCTTTCCAAATCATAACCCCAGAATGTTTTTCCAACTCTACACATTTTGAAGTGCCAACAAGAATTTTAAATGACTTGTCTAGAATTAAGTTCAATGGTAAGGGTGGAATAATCTTGCTTAGGTAGGCAGTTGCTTTTCCTAGCTTTTGTGACAAGCATGACCTCTAGTATGAGGATGTTGCTTGTGGGTTGTTTTCTCTCATGTTCGAAGGGCGCGCAAATAAATGGTGTCACACATTGCCCATAACCTCTATACATTCTTTCAAGCAGTTTTTTGGTGAATCATGTCATGATTTCATTCTTTATGAAATTTTAAAAGTGCGAAAATCACCTGACGAATCTCTTCAATATTTTCATGATCGTTTCATTCACTACTATTTTGAATTTCCTAAGATGAAGTTGAATAGGAATTCTTGGATGAAAGATTTCAATATCTTGTTCACATTTCAAAAATTCCACATGAGTTATTATATTTTGAACCTCTCCCAGCATACCTCGATTTTAAAGACTCTAAATATGAGATGGACAAGCTTGTTGTCCCAAATGACCCTTCATCCCCTTCTCATCAAACAACTCTAGCTCCATAGGTTGAGGTGGGAGAAGTAGTTGGGAGTCCACCTGTTGATCTATCACCATCTCCTCCTACCCCATTTACTCAGGATTTATGCACAGATTTGGACTGTAACCCCGATGAGGGTGTTGAAGAGTTATCTCCTCATCTTCCATCCTTCGATCCCTCTGATCCTCCAGATTTTGGTGTGTTGTGTTCATGTGTCTCATATCTCTATTGTCATGTTCACGGGGATCAGGTTCTGGATGGAGTTGGTGTTGAAATGTGATATCATTTTTTATGAGTATGTGTGGGAGTCTGAACAAGAACTCACAGTGAAGGATGACCTCCTTTTGTCCACACCTCATTCTCTTCATGCTAACATCTTTCACGAGTTTTTCATTTTTGATTGTGAAAATTCATTTTCATACATTTCTACTTTCGATCATTCGCATAATAGTGGAATGCCGATTTTTCATTTGAACATGGAGAGGACAAATATATCTTCCCAGATCTTCCCAGATCTTCCCAATCTCTTATCTTACCTTTCTGAAAACATAGAGGGTGAAATTTCTCATTTTCCATTATCCCCTTTGTATGATTCTTCAGATGATGAGGATGCCTCTATTCATGATCTTGAAATTTCTGATCATGGTTGTTGTGATATTTTCATTCCTTCATTCGATCAAGATTTTGATTTGTCCATTATTGATCTTTCTAAGCCACCGGTCTTTGATGATCCATCTTATGATGAACTGGAACGTCCCCAAGCTATCGAGGCACTTCAACTCTAGTTGATGGTTATCTCATGTTCTCGTAGCCTTGAGGTCAATTTCACTTCGGATCAGAAATGTGTTGAATCTCCCCAGTCTCCTCATCACTCTGTTGCTCACATTGAAAATCAATCTATCTTATCATTTTTTAATCCTCCATTTGTATCACAAGATCCTATCACTCAATCATTGGAGGAGTCGTACATAGCAGGCATTGTTGCAAAACATAAGTTTTCCTCTTTCTTCATGTTTGCTCGTCTTTCAAGTTTGAAAGTGTGTACATGCTTGTCTACCACTTGTAATGTGTCAAGACACCATGGTACATCTGCGAAGTGCCTTTCATTGTTAATTTTATGTGAGTACATTCAGACTTCGAACATTCTGGTTTGCATTGTTTATCTTTCTTGTTTGTTGGTTTATTTGTATATATTTTTTGACCAACATGCCCTCGCCTTCATGGGCCAACTAATGCCACAATGGCTGCATTGGAAGTATCACTTTATGTGAGATGGCTCATGTTATCCTTAGGTTAGGAGTAGGAGTAGTTTTGGTTTTCTTGTTTTTTTTCTTGATTTTCTTTACTTCGTTTTGTTGTTCCTGCTTCTTTCTATTGTTTGTATGCTTTTGCACGTGTAGGTTAGTTTCGCATGAAACCATGTTTGGCTTCTTAGACAAGTAGGGTGAAGTCCACGAGGAACTTGTATTGCTATCAACACTTGGTTATCTTACTATTCCCTCTCTTTATGTTAATCTTGCATTTCTTCAGTTGATGATACCCAGATGGAAAATACATTCCTTTCAGAGAGAGTCATGGTCAAATCAGGATAGTTCCAATCTTAGCTAGTACAGCCCACTCTTATTGGTATTTTATTTTCGGTTAACCCTTGTCAACTAAGTCAAGTAAAGTAAGGAGACGGGGGAAACCTTGACAAGTATGTTAGAGGTATACACACACACACACACACACATTCCTTTCGAAGAGATTCATGGTTTAATCACAATAGTTCCACTCTTAACTAGTACCACCCACTCTGATTGGTATTTTATTTTCGGTTAACCCCTATCAACTAAGTCAAGTAGAGTAAGGAGGGGCAAACCTTGAAGAAGTATGTCAAAGGTATATATATATATATATATATATATATATAATATATATTCTTCTCTAAAGGGACAACCTCTTTTGCTCTCAATAAGTGGAGATCCATGTTCCACTCCTAAAAATAAATAAGTGCCTATGGAGAGTTCTTTGAAAATAAAAAAATAAAAATGAAAAAAATGAAATAAAGGGAAAAATAAGAGAAAGGCTTCCTGGGCAGAGAGGTGAAGCAAGTAACTCTGCCGGGCTGTTGTCCAGGCATGCTAGCAGCGGAGCAATGCTTGTGTTCCTGAAGTGACTCTATCGGGGTACTGTCCATGCCTGCTGGCAACGGAGCAACACCAGAGATGAAACTAAAACTCTGACAACCTATTTTACTTGTGCATCTATATACCCCTCATATCCAATAGAAACAACTCAGTTTGACTTTCCTTGGTAGGTGTGCTGCCAATAAAGAGAATGGTGGGGACTACATCTTTAACTCAAGCTAAGTGAGGAAGCCATGATAATCGAAGAATTGAACAATACTTCCAGAAGAGTTAGACTCATTTTGCATGAGACAAGGTCCTTATAGAGAGATGGAGTTCTACCAGTGTGTCACCAATGTTGTAGCAGCTACAACTACCCTCCAAAATTTTGCCTATGCTTCGATTTTGGGGCCTTCCTTCTCAACCTTAGTAGCTCATCTTGCTATGATCTAGGTATTATTGCTTCAATTGAGACTTATAGTTTCAGTTTGGCTTGTGTTCGCTTACTTACGTGATATTCTAACTCACAAGTTGATCTCTTGACTTGGTCCCACAATAGTTCTGGGCCTGCTCCAAAAACTATGCAATTATTGAGGGGAACTAGCCTAGTTGTTGGGAATTGGACAGTCTTGACTGCTTGTGAGCCTTGAGCTCTAGAAATGCACAGTTATGGAGGGGAAGCCTAGTACCGATCCCAGCGCAGACGTCATTGTGATTAGAAACTGTGTAGTGCATAAGCTAGAGAGTTGACTAGTCCTTCCCAGAATTGCGCAATCTTTCTAGGCAATGAATGGCAATTTTCCCGAAAAAAGAAAAAAAATGAAAAAAATCAAAAACATCCCTAAAAAATAAGGATATATTTTTAACATTCCTAAGGAGGCACTTGCGATATTTTTAGAAACTTTCAACAAGTGTCACTTTTTCCTAGATTTTAGGCATGCGCGTCATAAACCCTAATTTGTCCAAATCTATTTAATCGACATTGCTAGAGCTCATTTGCACATTCGATATTGGAGCTCTAGCATTCTCGAGGATATCAAGGAGCCTTCGGTGTGATTGTCATTGCTTTTCCAGGTGAGTTTTGCTTTTTTCATCTTTTGCCGCTTTTTCTATCACTTTTTGTGGTTTGGCTTGTGTGAGTGTTGTTTCAGTTGTTCATTTGCATGGTTACTGGTGTTTTAACTTGTAGAAGTGTTGTTTCAAGTTATAGATTTCCTTTCATAAGTGTCACATGAGTTTTCCTAGTTTTGCACCAACAATCGTTGTTGTGGCGAATCTCCTCACATGCTTCGTTTTCATTCAGTTTAATCAATTGTTGCACTTGTTTCACATGCATGAATCTACACTTTGTCATAAATACACTCAAATTCACACTATCTTTCAGATTTTCTTATTTTCACACTCCCTTAGGCAGATCTAGGTTGCCCTTGCCTAGATCTCACTATGCACAACATGCACTGCGCAATATGGAGACTCAAGCCTCTGCCTTGGCCTCTAGAATTGCGGAGAGCATGGCCTCGGCTGGCTCCAACTGCACACTGCGCAATTCCAAGAGCTAGTCTCCAGCTTGGCCAATGATACTGTGTAATGCACAGTCTCTCCTAGATCTTGGCCTAGACTAAACTACGCATTGCACAGTTCTAGTCATCAAGCTTCCACATTGACTGTTGGGACTGCGCATTGCACAATTCCCATAGTCAGTTAGTCAAAACTACACAATCCTTCCTGTCAAGAGCCCGACTTTCTACTTGAACTTGTCTTGAAGTTGTTTTGTTTTACGTTGACATTTGCTTGCCATGAGTTCCCTCTTTATCCCACAGGTACAACAATTGTTGAGAATCTCTCCAATAGTCATAATTAACATGGCATCTAAGAGAGATGCATCAAAGGAAACCATTGAGAGAAGTACTGGGGAAGAAGTTGAGCATATATATGTTGATATACCAGTTTATGTAGATACTCAGCTGTTTATTGAGAAAGGAACAACACTAACATGGCAACAGATCAAAGATGTCTTTGCAAAATACTTTGTGGTAGATCTAGAAGACCGTCAAGTATATGTTAGTATCTAGCAGTCAGGGTTATACAAGGTTGAATGCATGTACCTTGCCTTTTTGTGTGCAGACATCATTAGCTGGATTGTCTCACATACAGATGGACAGAATATGACATTGAGCAGTGCCAACGAGAATAAGATTGCCACCTTAGGGAATAAGACTTTCAACATATGTCTCATTTTCCCAAGTCGGTGAAGCACATGGACTCACTCTTCTATGTAACCCATAGCTATGTGAATACTAGATACATTGTCAAGCGCTGGATGCAAGAGCCATCGAAGTTTAAATAGACACCCACCCATGTTTACAAGAAAAGTCCCTCATGAAGGCTTACAAGTTCTTGATAATATTTGCCTGTAGAATATATGGTCAAGAGAGCACAAAGACCTTTCCTGTAGGGTGGGCAGTCTTACTGGACCATTTGGTAAATGATGGAAAGAAATTCAACTGGTTCGATATGTTGGCTCAACAGTTGAAGTCCCATGTAGCTAATGCTAAGAATCTGCCCAAGAATGAGAAAGCAAGGTTTTCTATGTCTGCATACTTACTGGATGCAATCTATGCACATTAGCAGTTCCTTGGCATGGAATGGAAATGGACACCATAGGAGACTTTCGTGAACATCTATTGCAAGTTGATTTCTGATTGGAACTATTGAGAAGTGATGGCAAGGCTGGATGACCCTTTTATCATCCGGTTATATAAGCTTATCTTTGAGTAGGATCCAACTTGCATGTCCCAAGAAGCAATGGAGGCCATAGTAGACATTGTAGATTGGTATGACTCACGAGGTGGCACCTTCATTAGAGTGTTTGGCCGAGAGAAGCCTCCTCATGTGCTACCAAGGTATGCCAACAATAAATTGATCATGAAATAAGTTTCATACCACCTTGCTACAAGATTGTCAGCAAGAATGCATAGGAAGAAGAAAGCGCCATGGCCCACTATTCCTTCGTGGATCAGATTATACGAGATTAAGAGTTTGAAATATGAAGATGTTGAGGCTAAGGAAATAATGAAGTTTGAGTTCGACACCAAAGACTTTAATCTGTATGATCCTCACAGTATTTGTAAGGAACACTATATTCAAGTGTACTTTTTGTGGATCCATGAGACATTTCATTGGATAGAGGAGGAACATTGGAGGTACTTCTATAATTTCTCCAGACTCAATGAGCCGATCGGTTTAGCAAGAAATTGGAAGGTTGCTCTAAATACAACAGCAGTCCTGAAAGAAACGACAACAACAACAGAAGGCAACAACCCAGTGCAGGACAAGGGAAGGAGGAAGATTGATGACAATGAAGAGGGAGAGAAAAGTTGCAAGATGAAGGAAAATCCTATATCCTCGAGAAGGAATATTTGGAAATGGAAGAAAAGAGGGAGTAAAAGATCAAGAGATAAGAGTAGAGGAAGAGAGAAAAGTAGAGGCTATAGGAAACAGAACTGAAGCTGAAGGAGACATAGAAGAAGTTGAAGGAAGAATAAGAGTTAAGGAGGAGAGAATGAGAAGAGAAGAAGAAGAAAGAAGAAGAACAAAGGCAAGGCACAATTATAGATGAAACAACGCCCATACAGGTTGAAGAGTTGGAACAACCAACAACAGAGGAGGAAGTTGAGCAGATGCGGGATTGTGAGCTTGATAAACATATTGAACAATTGATCAAAGTGACAGACATCGAGTTGGAATAAGAGCCACAGAATGAATATGTTCACCTGATGTTGAGAGCACCATAGGCCATCCCTTAGTCTCCACCACCTCTGGTAGCAGGGAAAGTCCCAAGCGAGCAAGGAGATGTTGTTCTTCTTGAGGATGATCTAGTTATGGAGGTGTACAATTTATCATTTGATGAATTCCAAAAGAGGATTGTACAAGTGCAGAGAAAGAAATTTCTGGATGATCATGCATAACCTCCATTCATCAAGGAAATGGTGATAGCGTTGGACACCAGGAAGCATCCAACTGGCCTTCTCGAAGGAAAATTGGCCTATGTAGAAGCAACAATCTCAAATTTTAAGTATCTGATGATCGAGAATGAGCAACTGAAAAAGAACTTGTAGGCTTCCAGGCAAGAAGCATAACAACTCCGAGCAACAACATAGAATGCAGTTTTCGTATTAGCGAAGATGAAGAAAGCGATACTTGCTGAGGTATCATCACTTGGGGACACCATGCGGAAGCTCTATGACGAATTTATCACCGTGCATAAGGCAGTTGCCTGTTTGCATGGCCTACAAAAATAGTGAAAAGAGTTTGTTCAAACTATGAAAAACATACATGCTACCATAGCCCATGTAAAAGTGTGGACAATGCGGTATAAAGTGGATCCTCTTGACTTAGAGAAGAAGATGAAGCCACAAGAAAAGTTGGAGAAAGTGAAGGTCTGAATGTTGATTCAAAACAATAAGCAACTCGCCTCAATCATCGACAACATATAGGCCTCATATGTTGTGTTTCACAGTGGTTTGGATGTCATGGTGAGAAAGCACCATATCCCATCAGTTGTTTCCCTTGTCGATGTTAAACCCAAGAACGAAGTCCGGCTGGAGATTAATGAGTACTTGGAGCAACTAATATGAGAATCCACCAAGGAAGAGTTGGAGCTAAATGCACATAACATGTAGAGGTACATCGATGGTCATATCAAAATCAAGACAATGCTACTCATGCTTTAGAACAATTTGGATACAGGTTCCAAGATAGTGTACCCAAATGCCATGGAGGCTAGAGTCTGCTTCCAGAAAGACACCATCAAATAGTTTGGGGATACCATCACACATTACCAAGCTTGGCACCAATATGTGACCGAGAAGCACCAAGTGGAGGTTGCTAAGTTGAATTTCACACAAACTTCAGAATCATAGTGTTTTGTCTTATTAGGTTGTCTATACCCTATTTTGTCTTATGCGAGTATATGTGGGAAATGTAATATTATTTGTAATTATATTGCAAGTGAAATTCCAAGTGTCAATATTGGAATATGAAGAGTCATCATGTAATGTAATGTGTCATTTAGGGAAGAAGTTGAAGAGTCATGAGGGAAGTCAAAGAGTCATAAAGGGGAATGTCAAGGGTCACCCCACCCTTTGTTATAAATAGAACCTCATAAATCATAGAAGCGGCTTTTGGGAGCCAATATTTTGCCTAGGCTTAGGCTTAGGCTTCGAAAAGGCTTGGGAGTATTGTGAAGAGCCTTGGCTTCTCCATAGCGTAGAGTGAGTATACTTCTTTGGAGGAGCAGGTTTTATTGACTGTAATGTTCCACTATTGGGGCTAGTGGTCGTCAATGGTGTATGTATGGATGGAACTTTCACTTATAATAATAAAACCAAAGCCAACATGCTTTCATGCATATGTTTATAATATAGTAGAACTACTCTTATTGCATTGACAATGTATGTTATTTAACTTACACATTTTCTTATGAACTACTTTATATGCATTGGTATGAATCTTGTTGAATGCGTGTTGTAGGATCAACTCATCACTTTAACTTGTGGAGTATTCTTCATTTTAGCTTGTGATGTCATTTTGCTCGTGTCTTCCTTTCAACCTGCATACTATTGCATGATTCCAAGGGGCACACTCTCTTTTCCCCTCCATGTTTTAGAACCTTCATGCATCACACTTGACTCTCGACAGGGTCACACACTTGCTCTCACCCAAAGTTATCATACTTATCTCTGCGTGCTACCGTATTCAAGGCATTACACTACCACCCACTGCTGGGACTCCTACTCCAAACAGTGTGAGGTCTAGTTTGGACTTCATATTGAGGAGATCCCTTAAATTTTGGTGGGTCCAACACCATTAGGGCATGCAAGCTCCAAGGTGCTGGAAGGGAGTCTCTCGACCAACTTCCTCGATAATGAGTTGAAGTCGATAGGAAGCGACCGTGTCAAAGGAGGTTCATGATGTATCCCACATCATCGACATGAGACAGAGGGATGCAAATGATTTTGGATGATACAGAGAATCAGGAGTAAGTGTAACTGCAGAGGGACTAACTCTTGAACATCTCGGTGACACGATTCTGGAGTTTGGTAGCTTTTAGACCCATAGGATCGATGGTCATGATGACATACCAGAGATCAAATGGAAGGCAAAAATGAACGGCCCCACCCAGGAATTTCAACGATGAAAAGGAGGATATCCCAACCCGACACGAAACAGAAAGTGTCATGTTCAAGAGTGAGCTGCTGACACGACTGATCGAATTTCCAAATTTTCCCCCAGAATTTCTCGTAGGTACCCCAATTATTTTTTATCACAAGCTTGAAAGGGATAGCATATGCTTACATTGTAAATTCATCCTTCGGATGAATCCAACCTAGTAAGTTTAATGAGCCCTAGGAAGGAGAAGCTCATGTTCGTCATGACGACGAATCCAATGTCGTTTAATGTTTTAATGAGTCCAACAAAGGTGTAACTCAATATATTTTTCATGTTTAGAGAGTTTGAAAAAGACATGGAAAATAAAATTCCACATGGTCTCTTTTCGTATATTTGTGTCTCTCAAGCCTGAAAAGGTAGAAAATGATACTCGAGAGAACTGCTTGACCATTTCAATCAAGGAGTACCCTTTTCGTAAATAGTGCATCCCAGCTTGAAAAAGGGGTAAACATATACTGGGTGCATGACATTTCGCATCCGTTTAAGGGTTCAAAATGACAAGAGCTCGACAATATTTTCGTGTTTAAAGGGTCAGAAAAGAGCTTGAAATCGGACCCCCCATTTTATTGTCTTTTATGAGTCAAAAGGGAAAAATATTTGAAAATCCTTTCATTTGGGTTTTACGAGTTGAGAAATGAGTTGAAACGTGACTCAGTACCATCATCGACAATTCGTGACCTGTCGCTACACAAAAGGTAAAGGATCCAATTCCTGAGGCAAAATAGGTCAAAAATACTTTAAAACCCTAATAGTTCATGAAAAAATGAATAAAAGGAGGGAAAAGTAATTATTTTTTACCATTTACCATTTTACCTTTGTGTGAAGAGTTTTTAACCCACTTTTGCCCTAATTTTTCTGGAGCATATTGCGGGAGATCCAGGTGGTCATTCGCCGAGTCATCAGTTACAAGAAAGAGCCAAGACCTTAAACTTCATTTCATACTGATTTTTCTTATTTTTATCCATTTTTTGGATTTTTGAGGGAGTTTTTAGCAAAAAAAACTTCACCCTCGGTCGACGCAATTTCTGGGCACGAAATCGTGCCAATCGGGGTTGCTAAAACTACCAACTGCACTGTCGGCACCACTGTTTTTAAAACAGGCACGCCGAAATTGTGAACAAATAAAAATTCATGTTTTCTCTTTAATTCACCATTTAAATCCAAAATTTTCTGTCAAAAACTGATCATTGACTTGATTGAATGGTTGTTGCAGGAAGAAAAGCATTGAAAATGGTGGATTGGAAAGAAAGAGAGAATGAGGATATCGATACCCCAGCCGTCGCTGATTTAAATTGCTTGGAGGTTTTGAGGAACCGTGGGCTCCTCAAGTTCTTTCTCACACTAGAGATGCGGGATCAACTTGAGCTGCTACGGTAACTGATTAGTCTCTGTGACATAAATTGGGAAATTTTTATCATTGGTGACAAGGAGTTGGAGTTGGAGACTTCATATATTTATTTCATCACAAGACTATCTCGGAGAGGGGAACCAGTCAACCTATATGGGTCGAGGCCAATTGGGGCAAGTGTTTCCATGTTGCTTGCTGAACATTGCCCAGAAGCCCTCAAATCCAAGAGTGGCAAGATTGAGATCGCAACTGTTTGGGATCTTGTATTGAGAGTGTTACTATTGGCCATCAACAAAGTGGTTGGGTCCCAAGCACCACATAAGACTAGCAAATCAAAGTTCATGTATGCTATCAAGTGCACAATGCCCACTATTTTTAACTGGGCGAAATCTATGAAAGTCAACATGAAGCACCAGCTATCAAAAGCTAAGGTGGGAAACCTGAAGCAATTTTTCTTTGGGTCTACGCTAGTGACCTTCTTGTTGGAACGGGTTCCATTGTTCCAATACCAACTGACCAAGGTGGATCCGTCGATGCCATGAGACCCATGGGGGCCAACATATGACCTACAAGCCTGCCTTCTTCTCATGGCTAGGACGATGATCGTAGTGGAGGATTGGCCTTACAATGGTATCGAATTTCGCAGAGATCTGGATATGCCACTCCTAGAAGGAGAGGATTTTGATGATGGAGGTAAAAACAAACAATTTTTTCTTAGTTTTTGATGTTTTTACTATTTTTTGAAATATATGTGTTCATGAAACTTCGATTTTATGAATTCAGATGTTGGACTAGAACACCCTGCTGGGATGTCCTCGATCGCCAGGCGCGTTGCTTAACAGTTTGATGTTACTCCTTATCAATAGGGGAGCGACAACGAGGAGAAGATTACGTGAAATCTTGAGGGTTTGACCCATGGGATCCTAGAGTACGCTCAGATGGGTGATGTCCCATGCCAATAGCAAAGGCATACGATGGTGGTGTCAGATCAGATATACTGATTGCTGACTCGTGTAGTCCAAACAGTTACATGTTATCACGAGAATCATGTTGTTTAGTGCATAGGTCTAGCATAGCATTCCATATTCTTGAAGCGTGTGAGCCATGAATGTATAAGGCCTGCGAGCTATTTTGGACACACATATTATTTTTTAGGGTTTTGGATGTATCAAACACTATATATGTGTGTGTGTGTGTGTGTGTGTGTGTGTGTTGTATTTTCTTGTTTACTATGCTACAAATGATTTGTTCTTTCTTTTCACATGTTTCCCAAATGTCTATCTAGCACATAATTAGCTAATGCATATGTCAATGTATTCATATGTCTAGGAATATGATGATATATAATATAACAAAAATTTCTCTCTAGTAGACGAATACGTAGATACATTCTCAATATGACGGAATATTTCCCGTTGAGTTGAAGGATGACATGCTGTGAATCTAGGTTGACAACCAATTCCCGAATGTCAAGAGCGATGGCTTCCGACAACAATTCGACAATTGCGCTATAATCAACAATGTTATTGGTTGTTCGACCTAAAAAAATACCTTGGAGATCAATCAACTCATCACGAGGGTCATAAATGGCCCATGCTGCAGAGGATAAATTCTGGGTACTACGGCAAGCACCACCAATGAAACCAATATGAGGAGTCACAAACATCTGCAAAGCGGGCAAAAACATTGTGAGCATGAAAACTGCTTGAAAACCAACACACCAGACCACACTACACAAAAATGAATGATACACTAATGTACATAAGTGACCAGGCAAGATAACCTAAGCATAGTACTTTTTATGATAGAGCCCATTTCGAGGCTTATCTAAAGGATTGCCTAAGTAATCAATTAGCTCATAGGCCCCTTTTTGTAACACATGTTTAACAATGTAGGGCCCATGCCACATAGGTTCAAACTTGCATACCCCCAGGTTATCATTAGCCTGATCGTATAGTAAAACCAAATCTCCTTCAGAAAACACGCGAGGGGAGACTGAATGATCGAAATGGGACTTGATTCGCTTCTTTTGTGCTTCTATGACCAAAGCAGCAAGACGACGAGTCTCATCCAACCATTCTAAATACAAGAGGCGTTATTCTTGAGGTGAGGTTTCAAGGAGAAGTTCGACATCTAGCTTGAGTGAAAGGATTTCGCACTCAATCGGTAATGTTGCTTCCAGACCGTAGACTAGCTCGAATGGTGTAAAACCAGTTGCATCCTTGGTCAAGGTTCGGCAAGCCCAAAGAGCTGAAAATAGCATGAGATGCCAAGTTGACTTATGCATCCCGATGGTACGCTAAAGAATTGTAACCAAGAACTTGTTCACAATTTCAACTTGGCCATTGGATTGAGGATAGTACGGGGTTGAGCCATCATGGCGCAACCCCAACGTAGAGGTCAACTCAGCCATCATGTAATCTCAGAAATGGGAGCCATGGTCGGTGACAATGGCTTGAGGGAGGTCGAACCTGGAAATAACGTGATTGAATAGAAATTGAGTCACGTGAGCAGGCGGGGCGCACATATTTCGCTGGTAAATTTGGCTTTCATGACCCTTGTGAACAAAAAGGATGAAATCCTTAAATATGGATGGCCATAAATAACCAGCGCGAAGTATTTTTTGAGCAGTAGCATATCCAAACATATGACCGCCACATGCCCCAGAATGGCAGTCATTAAGCACTCTCTCAGCCTCCTGAGAGTAAGACATCGACGAAGAATGGAATCAACAATGACATGGTATAAAGTATCTCCAATAATACGGTAGGGTTAGGAGTGATGTCGAATGCGTCGGTGATCATCCTTAGTCAACAGGGACCAGAACATTGATGTTTGGAGATTCACAATGATATCACCATACCATGGGTCCAGGGTGCTAATCAAGAAAAGAGTCTTGTCTAGGAGCTGCTCATCGATACCAATGGGGAGAGACGTAGAAGGAAGGGAACAAATCAACTTGGAAAAAACCATTGATTTCTTATATTTGGTAGTAATAAAGACCAGATCGAATTCTTGAAGGATGACAATCCATTTAGAATACTTTCCCCCCAGCAACTGATGAGTTAGGATGTAGGTCATGGGGTTGCATTAAGAAATCACAGTGGTAGTGCGTAGTGCCGAAAGCGCGGAACAACCTGTACGACAGCCAAAGACAACTTCTTGACATGAGCATAACACGTTTTGGAGTCAAGGACTAAGGTAGTAAATAACATGTTCATTGCCTTCGTCATCGTCTTGTACCAACACCATAGCGATGGTACTAGAGGTTGCAGCTAGATAAAGGAAGTAATCATTATAATAATTTGGGGGATGCAACAAAGGAGCATTTATGAGGACAACCTTAAGGTCATCAAAATATTTTTGGGCAATCTTATCCCAAACAAATGGTGTTCCTTGCTTGAGAAACTGAGTAAACCCTGAAGCTAGCTCAACATAATTGGGTACGAAATGACAGAGGAAATTTGCTTTTCCCTGCAGGCTCTATGGTTGGTGCAATGAAGATGGAGGGGGTAAATTAACAATGGCCTTGAATTTAAGTGGATCAAGGCGAATGTCTTCCTTTGAGACAATAAAGTCGAGGAGTCATCCGGATTTGACGCAGAAAACACATTTATGTGGATTCAACCAAATGTTGTAATGTCTACAACAAAGAAAAATCTATCGAAGACGATCATGGTGATCATGGCATTTACAAGAATGAGCGGGAAGGTCATCCAAGGAAGGTTGAATGATGTTTCAAATGTCATAAAACGCATAGGACATCGCGCTATGAAATGTAGCCCCACTTTTTTTAGGCCAAAAGGGAGATTTTTGTACAAGAAAATACCCCATGGATAGATAAAAGCCATATTTTCTTGATCTGTTGACGTAATGTTAATCTAGTTGTAACCAGAAAAATTGTCCATAAAGGAAATTTTTCGCTCCCAGCACATTCATCAATGATCTAATCAATGAAGGGAGTGGGATAGTTATCCTTAGGACAGGCACGACACCAGGCTTGACAAAAATATCAATTGGCATCATTTGGGTAATGCTAACCAAATTTCCTTCCATCCATACTTCATGAGTCATGATTGGTGCCTGAAGTGGTAGGGAAGGGAATTGAGAAGAGAACTCTTCGAGACAAGTAGACATGACCATTGGGCTAGGCAGGAACGAGGAACGATGATGAGTATCATTCCATGGTGGTTCCTCCATACACATTACTTCCATGATACTCTCATCAGCAAGAAAAGTCTCGGCTAAGGGATCAGGAGATTCTGAAGCACCAAGCCACGGGGATTGAGGATACGTATCGAGAGATGTCCTCGAAACAGGAAAATCAGAGGATATAGAACTTGAGGCTGAAATAATTTCCACATAATTGATTTTTTCGGTACTAAGTGGCATAACATCGCCCCAGGTATCAACAAGATCTGGTGAAGGTATGACCCAAGGATTAGATTTGACCGAGATCATGTTGACAAAGGCAACATGAGGAGGTGGGAGAAGAAAAATTCCCATCAAAGAAGAATCTTTAAAATTCCTACCCCCACACTCTCATATGGAGCGCCGGTGTGCTTGACATATGGGACATTGCCATTTGAAGAGGAAGAGGCAAATAAGGACAGTTGGTCCATTCTGACTATTTTCCCTTGACGGGGAAAACAAATCATGCGAAACAAGGAGGAGGCTACATCATGCATGGCATAGGTCCAACTTTGTCTGAGTAGCATATTATAATTGAGATTAGTGTCAATGATCTCTACCTCGACATGTACTGTCTTGCTTTTCAAAGTAATGGCAAGGTTGGGTAAGACACTAAATGGTCACGAATCGCGCCTTTCAAAAGATTCCAAAGTGTTAGGGGATTGGTTCAGAGTAGGAGAACCAATTGCCTTCCAACAAGCGACTGACATGATGTAGGTAGAGGCACCTTCATCGATGAAAATCCTATGAATGGTTTTCTCATTAATGATTACCTGAATGAGAAAGGAAATCTGATTAGGCAAACATGGAACGTGGTTCTCTGAATCAAAACATATCAAATTAGAATCAATAGGATCAATACCCCCAATAGTTGGCAGTAATGACTTCCACTAGGACAGACAGCTTTAAAGTACCTTGAGAGTAGACATAGCTGATGGCGCCTAAGCCAAATCCTCAAAAATATTATAATGTTGAGCAGCTCGAGTGTTGGGGTTATACGAGGACTTACTTAGCACACCTCGAGAAGGTGGACAAATAGAGGAATTAGGGTTAGGTTGCTCGATATGGAGAGGACCAAAACTCAGTGGGTCAGAAGAAGAAGTGGTGGCCTCTTTTTCTTTCTCGGCTATTGGAGCAGGAGTTTGATAATCTTTTGATCTAAGAGCCACATTAATTGGTGTACTCATCTTGAACACTTGTGAAGATGAGGAAGTAGACGATTGGGGTTCGTCTACCATTTGAGTCTGCTGAGACAAAAATGGCTCTTTCATAACAGCTGGGCTCCCTTTGAGCAAACGACTAACTTCAGATTGTCGGGGATAATCTTTAGTATAGCGATCCTCCTCACAAATGAGGCACAGATACTTAGGCTTCATTTGTGAAGCATCACTAGCAGATGACTTGGGAGGACCCTTTTTTTGGGCATCAACTTTACCTTTGCCTTTTCCTTTCTTCTTACCTTTCGAGGATTTGTCCACTGCAGTAGAATGAATAGCATGGACCTATAAGGTTTTACCAGGGCTAGGTGAATCTTGGGAGGGACTACTGGAAGCAGTGTTTGAGACCAACTTTTGTTTGGAAGAAGATTTTATAGGGGTTTGAGACACTGAACCAATGACTCCATTGATAGGAGGTGTAGCTTGTGACTTCAATGTCGTTGGATCATATGATGGCCTCAGAGCATAGGGTAATAACTCATACACAGTGCCAGATTGGGAGTAAACAAGATCCAGGTACTGGGCATGAGAAATGGCTTGCTCCTTTGTAACACACCCACCCATAGCTATATCACGAGCAATTGGAACGACGAATGACTTGGTAAACCATTCAGTCAGTAACTAATCAGCAATATCGAACTTGATCAGGTGACACCTACGTCTCCATTCATGGATGTGAAAGCCATGGTTAAAGAGTTGAAGTCATGATAAGTACTTCGAGGAAGCTCAATGTACCACTTGGTTGTAGCACCTGTAAGAGTTCATTGGAAAAGACAAAGACGAATAGAATCATCAACGTAAGAATTTGAAGAGAACAAGAGGTGATATGTCATCACATGGGCTTGGGGATCTTCTTTTGCTTTTCCATTGAACTTCGGACAGTCACTCAGGGTCTTGGACAGAACCGGAGGCCAGTATGGCGAATGAAGAATTGGATCATTCATAAGCTGAGACACATCTCACAACTATAGTGTAGCCAAGTATGACAATTGAGTATTGAAAGGCATTGGAGGTCGATAAGCAGGTCCAACCGGAGGAGCCCATCCCTGTTGGTAAGGATTTTGGTCCCATAGTGGAGGGTTATGTCCATATGGCGTTTGATTTCCCCCCCCCCTGTAGGTTACCTTGCTCGTAGGGAGTATTTTGACCTTGAAAGCCTTGAAACTGTCCAACCATAGGTTGATGATAAGCAACATACGGGTTAAAAGGTTGTTGAGCTTGTTGACCTTGGACATATGGATACTGCACCTGTTGTCCCTAGACATACGGGTTTTGAACTTGCTACCCCTAAAAAAGAGGATTTTGGACCTTCTGCCCTTGGACAAAAGGATTATGAACTTGTTGCCCTTGGACATGACCCTGACCTTGTCCTTATAAGGGTTGACCCTGTTGATATGTATATGAGGGTTGTTGTTGCCTGGGTTGGCCCAGCTGCTACAAGGGCTGACCTTGCGGCTGCAAAGGCTGTCCCTACGACTGCAGAGGTTGGCCTTGCGAAGACATAGGCTGGGAAGTTTGCTGAGCATACTACATTTGCGGATACATGGTTTGCTGCAACTGTTGCGAGGGTTGCCCCTGTGGTTGTTGTAGTTTTCCTTGTTGTGGCATCATCTACCCCTGCTGCTGCACAGATGGCCCTTACTGCAACAAAGGTTTCCCTTGTTGTTGCAGAGGTTGTCCTTGCTACTGCAAGGGTACTTGAATCATTCCGGGATTGAGAGCTTGAAAATTTCTTAAATGTTTCTAGCCATAGCCACCAGGAAAGGAGGACGAACCAGGCTGAACATACTGTCTAGACTGCAGGACATAGGGATGATTGACAATTCCTTGGGAACCATATGGAACATAAGGAGTTTCATACTAAACCCGAGTCTCATAAGGCTGTTGATACTGGAAATTTCCTGACCCAAACAGACCAACGGGATTTTGGACCTATTAGTACTAAACATTGCTTGATCCAGTAGGACCAACATGGTGTTGAAGAGCACCAGAAGAAGGCTGGTTCATCCCAACCGTGTGAGGTTGTGTGATACTCACATTGGTTGTGCCTCACACCATAGAAACATTAAGATTCTTCCCCCTATGCGGTGATACACCTTGTCCACTTACTGGAGGGGTTTAAGAACTAACAACAACATGACTCGAGACAGTCGGTTGAACTGGACGGGTGACTTGTACGAACAAGACAAGAGGGTTCGGAACGGTGGGTTGCATTAGGACTAAGGTAACTTTAGAAATCATTGTCTGTTGGGAGGTTGGGTTCTGAATGAACGGACCACTGGTAGGCATAACACCAAACGCCCAAACAGGGTTATGATAAATTGACAAGGCACTAGGTGTGCCTGAGACCAAATGTGCTGAAGTCTCAAAATTAGGGGGTAAATCCCTATAAATACTGATGGGAATGCTTCCCGTGTAAGGGAAACCTTCATGAGGAAACTGATGTTCTTCCTCTTCGACAATGTGTGGAGTGGAAACCTTTGAGTGTTCCCGAGAGGAGACTGGAGCGTTTCCTTTGGGCTCCATGGGTGGAAAAAACGATGACGAATGACTGAAGATGTTCGAGGGGATAATTCGAAAGGAATACTCGGTTAATCGTACAGACTGTAAGGACACTGTGGTGATATCTCAATAGGGTCAAACAAAGGATTCAAATGATATACAACCAGTCCAAGCTACTTTTCAGTAGTCAATGAACTTTCAGGAGTCTGGATAGGATTGTTCAGGGATTCCAGGCCAATATCCGATAGTGAACCAGTATCCGAAGGAGGTGGAGGATGAGATGACAAAGGTTGAATACTTAGAACAATTCTGAGTTCAACACCTTAGTCCTCAAGTGACTACGGTAATTCAGGAAATGGCTCCTTTGACAATATTTCAGACGAGGAGAGGAAGGGGAAACTAGGCAAACCAGATGGTTCAACCACAATGTCTTTATCTCAAGTATCAAGAAAAGAGAGTAAATTTCAAGGCTTTAAAATGTACTTTAAAGAATAATCACGATTTGGTCTTGAAGAGACTAACAAGACGTTACAAGATTGTGGGCAACAATTTTTAAAGATGCATCAATAAATTGGTGCTCTTTCATGTTTTAAGAGTCGAGAAAGAAGCAAAGATGACTCTATCACTTTCGATTCGAAACGAGCTCGAAAGGACAAATGCTCGGATGAGCTTTTAAGTTTAATGATCAAATGACTTCTCTGGATGGTCTAAGTAAAAAGGATTACCAGGTAACCGTGAACTGCAGAATACCTCCCGGTGAACCGAGAAGTACGGGCAGGAAATCCCCCTAAATGATCTGTTCAGTGTATCATGTTTACAATGCGGCAGACTCGGCTTCCTATGGATAAAGGATTGTAACCTAGTGGGGTCTCCCTTTATATACTCGATGGTACAAGGAGCACAAGTCCATACTAGTGCTATCCAGTGCCGAAGCTAATGACAGTTGCTAGATTTAAAGACGTCGAAACATGTCTCTAGCCTAGACCTTCTAGATGTGATCGTTAGGTTTCAAATGCACCTTAGGTTAATTGAGTTCATTTTAAAGTTTCTCTTGAATTATGTCTCAGTTTTCAGGCCTTAGTGATGTGACTCGAAAAGTCCTATATGCAGCAAAATGAGACAAAACCCTTTCAATTCGATGAATCGTCTACACTAGAGAGGGTAGAAAACACAATCAAATGCAAACAACCAAGCAACTAAAAGAAAAATGATCTTGTCACTACTTTACTTTTTGAAAATAAACTAATGAAAAAAAATTTCAAATTCCTAGTTTCCTAACAAGTGCACTCCAAACAGTCCTTTCAAAAGTACAGATAATTCTTTTTTCTTTTCAAATGCAAATGAAACCCTAGTCTTCAATGATGCTAAATAATGTAACATATTGATGCATCAAACTAGAATTATACGATTTTCATGAAATGACAAAACGAAACTTTCATCAAATATTTCAATGAAATTTTTTTCGAGACAATCAATGCCAAAACAAATGAAAATGCACAAAATAAAATCTCTTTCGAACTAATGAAGCAATTATTCTACCAAAAACAAGACAAGCAATGTGACCTATGCCAGAAAAGAGATGTTTAAACAAGTAAACAAAAATTTTCAAACTTGTGTGATGGAGACCAAAGCAGTAAGAGGACTATAAGAGAAATGCAAGGAGTAAATTCACCAACAACTTGACTCACTGAGATCACAACCAACTGAATGGATGACAACCTAGATGCCCTAAGGCTACAAACCATCCACAGACTCAAGAAATCAGGTAAAAATAAGGCAAGTCAATAAGCAAATAAACCAAGACAAAATGCAGCTTTCCAGTCAGGGAGAAAACAATTTAAACAAGTTACAAGGCAGAAATCAAGAGAGCAAGAAACACTGGTTGAGATCTGGGGTTAACCATAATCTTCACCTACAGGCATCGACACAACTGTCTAACTAACAACAAGTGCCAGAAGGGGGTCAGCGCGACTATTCTTGAGTATATCGCGCCGTTCGGTGCGACTGTCACCAAAATAAGTGTGTTGGTTGAGGATACAAGGAAAAAAAAAAAATTCAAAGGCTGAGACCAGGCTTGCTTCTGTAAATTTCAAACCTAGAGTAATAAACAAGGAAGAGTAGATAGAACTAAAGGGAAACGATGATACTAGAAAAGTTCGTACAAAACCATGGAATTACAAACAAGCAAAAAGAAGGATTGGTTCCCCAGCGGAGTCACCAATTTGTGGTGTAGGTAAAATTCTAAGTGTGAACACAAACAATTCCTCTAGCCTGAGAGTGGGTCTAGCCACAAACAAGACATTCTATGGAAGATTTCCTTAGGTTAGAACCAATTAAGAGGGCCTATCTCTTAGTACACTATCCGATTGATGACGACCCTGTTTCCTTGCTCCAGCTATCTTCTGTTTCTTCTTGCAAACCCCTGAAACAAGTAGACAACAACCGTGATAATATGCAAATTGTATTAAACCTACTTAAAAATTCAATAAACATTAAGCCATAAACATATGAAATGACATCTTATGTAGGAAATCAATCGATAGTTGCATCTTTATTAAATCAAAAAGAGATTACAACCGACATCTTGATGTTGTTGTTCTCCTATGACAAATCCGAGTTCCCACACACTTTTGCTAACATTCCATGGATGGCCCCAACAATGATAATCTCAAGGATATTCCCTTTAGGCTTCACACCAAACCAACTCACAAGTCTCCCTAAACACAAACTAGAGAGCTACAAAGTATGGATAACTTGCTAATTACTCCAAGAAAAACTTAATTAGCACTAGCACACACACACTAACACTAGCTTGTGCTTGGGAAAAGTGGAGGCTTATATAGCTTGAATGGATGGGAGATGGTTCCTCTTCTCATGGGAGAAGGTCTTATCTCTTGAGGTAGTTCCATCCTAATAGGGGAAAGGAGCCCAATCTAACCTTCTTGGCTCCATCCGGCCTAATCATTTACCAAACTTCTGTTACAAAGCTTCTAGAGCTGGAAGCTTCGGCTCCATATTTAAAAAACTTTCCAAAATAGGATCGACGTGGCCGAGAAAGGGCTTAGTCGATCTGATCGGCACTAGGGACAGTTGTAAACCCTGCATATCCACACGAATAGGACATGGGTCAGTAGCGTAAGTCTTGTAAATTGGGATAAACAAAAGATTTTTAGGAAATGATGCAAAAGGGAATTATTCTGATCATGAAGAGGGACACAATGGGAGTTTCTTCATGATGGGAAAGCATGAAGTTTTCACTGTAGAGGTCCTCCACGATCAAGTAACTGGGAGTATAGGGATAGTGACAAAATTATGTGTAACAGATTCCCCCTAAAGCATGAAGGCTGAACTAGAGTGAGGGGTGAAATGCTTTATAGCTCAGTGCGGGGAACCAGAGTTTGTCATTGGAAAACCTGCAAGCAAGTACAAATACATATACATTACTGAAAACTGTGTCAAGCAACACATGAATTGTGGTATGGATGCAACCATCCAAAGAATGAGCGTGTAAATGGATCCAAGGTATGGGCGCAACCATCCAGCAGAAAGGATCATAATGAAACCAACGTATGGTCGCAGCCATCCAAGAATGAGAAGGATCACATATGACAACTCATTGTATGGTCGCAACCATCCATCTGAAAGAGACATGTATATCACCATGATTATGTCACATTGCCTTGCAACCTAGACTTTTGTAACCTGAGTCCAGGGTCTTGTGCTCCAACACGACCCAATCAAAGTACAAAATCTAACATGTGAAGAGATGTGTTGACGTCGAACATGTTAGAAAATCACTTGATTACCAGTCAATGATGTAAATTGTTAACAAGCATGAGAGAAACCACCAATAATGACAATGGTTCTCAAGGTACTAGCAACACAATTCATGGGATTTGAATAAAGGAACTGAAGCCGAACACCCATGAAATCACCCAATCAAAAGCCAGTAATGTGAACTTATTGTCTAGTGCGAAGAAATTGCATTTAGGGCATGCAAGCTCTAAGGTAATGGAAGGGAGTCTCTCGACCAACTTCTTGGATAATGAGTTGAAGTTGACATGAAGTGACCATGTCGAAGGAGGGTCATGATGTAGCCCACATCATCGACACGAGACAGAGGGATGCAAATGATTTTGGATGATATAGTGAATCAGGAGTAAGTGTAACTGTAGAGGGACTAACTCTTGAACATATTGGCGACACGATTCCAGAGTTTGGAAGATTTTGGACCCATAGGATCAGTAGTCATGATGATGTGGTAGATATCAAATGGAAGAAAAAATGAATGGCCCCACCCAGGAAGGTCAACGATGAAAAGGAGGATATCCCAACCTGACACGAAAAAAAAAGTGTCATGTTGAAGAGTGAGTTGCTGACATGACTAATTGAATTTCCAATTTTTACCCCATCATTTCTGGCAGGTACCCCAATTTATTTTGATCGCAAGTTTGAAGGGGATAGCATATGTGTGCACTGTAAGTTCATCCTTCGGATGAATTTGACCTAGTAAGTTTAATGGGCCCTAGGAAGGAGAAGCTCATGTTCGTCATGGTGATGAATCCAATGTCGTTTAATGTTTTAATGAGTCCAACAAAGGCGTAGCTCGATATCTTTTTCATGTTTAGAGAGTTTGAAAAAGACACGGAAAAGAAAACTCCACATGGTCCCTTTTCGTACATTTGTGTCTCTCAAGACTGAAAAGGTAGAAAACGATACTCGAGAGAACCGCTTGACCATTTAAGTCAAGGAGTACCTTTTTCGTAAATAGTGCAACCTAGCCTAGAAAAGTGGTGAACATATATTGGGTGCACGACGTTTCGCATCCGTTAACGAGTTCAAAACGACAAGAGCTCGACAATTTTTTCGTGTTTAAAGGGTCAGGAAAGAGATTGAAAGTAGACCCCCCATTTTATTCTCTTTTACGAGTCAAAAGGGAAAAATACTCAACAATCTTTTCATTTAAGTTTTACGAGTCGAGAAAACAGCTGAAACATGACTCAGTACCATCATCGAAAATCTGCGACCTGTTGTTGCACAAAAGGTAAAGGAATTATCCAATTCCTGAGAAAAAATAGGTCAAAAATACTTAAAAACCCCAATGGTTCAAGAAAAAAGGAATAAAAGGAGGAAAAAGTAATTATTTTTTACCATTTACCATTTTATCTTTGTGTGAAGAGTTTTTAACCCACTTTTGCCCTAATTTTTCCGGAGCAAATTGTAGGAGATCTGGGACGTCATTTGTTGAGCCATCTGTTGCAGGTAAGAGAAAAGACATTAAGCTTCATTTTCATACTGCTTTTTCTTATTTTTATCCATTTTTTGGATTTCTGATGGAGGTTTTAGGGGAAAGGAGCCCAATCTAACCTCCTTGGCTCCATCTGGCCTAACCATTTACCAGAATTCCATTACGAAGCTTCTAGAGCTGGAAGCTTTGGCTCCATATTTAAAAAAATTTCCAAAATAGGACCGACGCAACTGAGAAAGGGCTTAGTCGATATGATCGATGTTGGGGACAATTGTAAACCTTTCGTATCAGCGCGAGGAGGACACGGGTCAGTAGTGTCGGTCTTGTAAACTGGGATAAACAGAATATTTTTGGGAAATGATGCAAAAGGGAACTGTTCTGCTCATGAAGAGGGACAAAATGGGAGTTTCTTCATGATGGGAAAGCATGAATGGTTCACTATAGAGTTCCTCCAGGATCAAGGAACGAGGGTATAGGGACAGTGACAAAATGTCGTGTAACAGTATGTACCTGGGATGAAGAAGAATTTGATCTTTGTAGCTGTATTGGAGGATAAAGGCTATGATGTTGTTTTCAGTAAGGGGAAAACCTTTCAGAGACATGTAGCTATTAGGCAAGTGAAGCAGATTGGAGTTAGAGTGAAATATCTCTACAAACTTGAGGTGGAAGCTTGCATTGCACAAAGTAGCAAGGCAAAAAAGTGCAAAGTTGAGATGTTGGATAACTCTTGCATAGGCACATGGTACGCTTACACCATGGGGCCATAAAAATCATGTAGTAGACTACCAACGATCTCCCAAAATGAACCCTTGACCAACATGATGTCTGCAAGGGATGTACATTGGGGAAATATGTCAAATACACCTTCCAGGGCTGAGATAAAAAAGCAGGATCAATCTTGGAGCTAGTCCACTCTGATGTACGTGGACCATTTTCTATAACCTCTACAACAAAACACAGGTATTATGTAATTTTTGTTAATTTTTTTCTATAAAATGTTGGATTTTATTCATGAAAAAAAAGGATGAAGCGTTTTCCAATTTTTTTGAATTCAAAGCATTGGTTAAAAGGGATATTGGTCATAAATTGAAAGGCCCGAGAAGTGACAATGGAGGAGAATTTGTTTCTAACACCTTCAAGGACTTTTGTGCCAAGGAGGGTATTAGAAGAGAATTGATAGCACCCCATAACCCACAACAAAATGGGGTGGCTGCAAGGAAGAACAAAAGCATAGTGGGAGAAGCAAGAGTCATGTTGCATGATCAAAGGGATGTCATTACATATATGGGTAGAAGTATGCAACATCACAGTTTATTTGTAGAACAAGATCCCTCACATAATACTTGGCATGATCACACCCGAATAAGATTTCTTTGAGAGGAATCTAGATGTATCTCATTTTTGAATATTTGAAGCTACTATGTATTGTTATGTCTCCAAGGAAAACAAGAATAAATTGGAACCTACAACTAAGAAGGGGGTCTTTGTAGGATACACAGAGACTCCACATAATTATAGGGTGTATTTGATCTCACTCAGGATGACAATAGTGAGGAGATATGTCAAATTTTATGAGGAAAAGGCTATAAGATGCTCTCTAGAGTGAGATTTGAGTATCCCACAAGAGGAGGAGCTTCTAGCTCCAAAAGAGTAGCCTAATGAAAATCTTCAGGATATTGTGGAGTAGCCACATGTGGAGGAGCAAATAGGAGGCCAAGTGGAGGCATGTACTCAACCATAATCTTTTAGAGAGGGGAGGAAGAGAACAAGAGAATATAACAAATTGATGCAGGATGCACGAGAGCATGTGGGAGCTCCTACATATTTTCACAGATAGAGGAGGTCACCAAACATATACACTAGTTATACGGCTCTCATGATAGAAGGCATTGATTCAAACCCTTCTTCATTTGAGGAAGCAATTTCTCAACCAATGTGGGTTTATGCCATGTTGGAGGAGTATGAATCCATCATGAAGAATAGTGTATGGGAGGTGGTGCCGAGACTAGAGAACAAGTTAGTGGTTAGTTCCAAGTGGATCTACAAATTTAAGCATGCAACTAATGGGAGCATCGAGAAGTACAAGGCCAAATTTGTGGCCAAAGACTTCTCTCAGGTAGAGGGAGTGGACTATGAGGAAACATTTTCCCCAGTGGCTAGATATACCTTGATTAGAACCATTCTAGCATTAGCTGCGCAAATGGAAGATCCACCAGATGGATGTGAATTTCGCCTTCCTTAATGGTGTTGTTGAGGAAGAAATTTACATAGAGAAACCAGAGGGATTTGAGACATATGACAGGGAGACACATGTCTGTAAACTCAGGAGAGCCTTGTATGGTCTCAAGCAGGTGCCCCAAGCATGGTACACTCAAATAGACACATATCTCACTGGATTGGGCTTCACCAAAAGTGAAGCAAATGTCAATCTCTATCACATTGTGGTAGATGACAAGTTGCTTATCTTGGTATTGTATGTTCATGACTTGATACTTACATGGGATGACTAGTTAATCCACTCTTTCCAGAGGGACCTTGTAAGAGAATTCAAAATGAAATACATGGGCTTGATGCACTACTTTGTTGGGCTGGAAGTATGGCAGGGTGATGGTGAGTTGATTGTAAGTCAAGGGAAGTATTCCTTTGAAATACTTAAGAGATTTCATATGTAGAACTGCAAGCCTATGGACACACTTCTAACTACAAGTTGAAGGAAGGAGCATTGTTCTTCAGGAAATGCAGTAGATTCTACCATCTACAGAAAAATTGTGGGTTCCTTGATGTATATGCTGAAAAAAAGGCCCGGCATATGCTATGTAGTTAATTAGTTGAGTCAAGCCATGGTGAATCCTACCAAGCTGTATTGGAAGGAAACAAAGCATGTGTTAAGATACCTCAAAGGCACAACTAAGTATGGTTTATGGTATAGGGGGATAAAGGAAGTGAAGCTCCAAGGCTTCACTGATGCAAATTGGGTAGGGAGTCCATCAGACAAGAAAATTACTTCAGGTTCCATCTTCAGTGTTGGGTCTGCAACTATTTCCTGGTATAGCAGGAAATAGAGGTCTATGGCACTAAAATTAGTAGAGGTTGAATACATGGTTGCAAGTCAAGAAACATGTGAGACCACATATATGAGGAAAATACTTGTGGGTCTTTCCAGTGAGGAGATGGATCCAACAATGATTTATTGTGATAATCAGAGTTGTATCAAACACTCTAAGAAACCAATATTTCATGACAGGTCCAAGCACATTGATATCAAGTACCATCATTTGTGGGATTGTGTGCAAAGGAGAATTATGATGCTACAATACAATCCAATTGAGGAGCATGATGCAAATATCTTGACAAAGGCATTGTTAAGAGGAAAATTCGAATTCCACAAGTGCAGAATATGGGTGGTGAAAAATCCCTTTCTTGCTAAGATGGAGTGTTAGAAATTGTAGCAAGAAAGGCTCAATTTGACTTGTGCCTTAATCAAATTGAGTAATTCAATTTTCCACATCAGTAGGATGACTTGGATTGCAATCAACTAGAGTGACATGGCCTTGTCTACTGGTTAAGTTAGTAAATTTGAGTTATAGGCTTGGAGTAGAGTTGTGCATGTGGTGATTGCTAAAATTTAGCAATATAGTTCAGTTATTTTCAGTTGAACTCAATTAACTGAGCTCAAGTCACTAATTGAGTCAGTTGAAGGTCAGTTGAGTAGTCGAATTGTTTTTAACTCACTGATCTCTCAGTTGAACTAGCCAATAAGCTAAAAATAGCCCATACATGCATGTAATTCAAATTTCCTAGCTGAAATGAAGGAAAAGGCACATTGTAATCATCAATTGTATTTTATTTGAGTGTACATGCTTTCCAGTTAAGTAGGTGATCTATTCCTTGGGAATTACGCAAGGAAATAGGGAATTCCCCTATTCTTTAGGAGCTAAATTTCTCCAAGATTGCGCAAGAAAATAGGAGGAATATGGAGCCTTGAATTGGATAAGTGCTGGCTAGAGTAGGATAGTCAGTAGGAGAACATGTTTACGGTGCAGGGTGTGCTTCATAGTTGAAACAAGACATTGTAATAGTTTCTTATTCTCATCTGATTAATGAAAAGTAGCGGAGGGGTTTTTCCCAGTTGGGTTCCCTTGTAAATCATTGTGTTCTTATGGTTTTGATGGTTTCATGCCATTGCATGTGTTTCTAAATTGTGATTTTCATTCCCCATAATTGTAGAGGAAATTTTTAATCTCTTGTTTTCAGTTCGAATCCATCATTAGTAGAAAATTTTATTAATTTCTACATGCACTAACATTTATTTTCTTGCGCTAATATTTCTTTTGTTTCTCATTGTCACAAATTTAATTACAATGACACATGGACATATTGTGTCAATTGCAAAGCAAATATATCGCTCCAAGTATCAATAATATCCATATTTACTTCATGGTATTGTTTTTACACATTTTTGTCGCAAATATGCTTCTATCTACAAAAACTTCAACAAAAATATGCAATAGTCAAAAGAGTTGTTGTTTTTTGTAGAGGTTTAATAAAATGTTACTATAACTTGACTACTTGTTTTTGCTCATAGATAATTGTTTTTGTGAATAGCATCTTCATTTTATTTTAATAGATATGGAGTTTGAACTTATGTGATGCCATAAATTTAGGAACCTATGTGAAAAGAACTACTTTCTCCCTCTGTTGCAATTTGTGGAAAAAGTTTACTTTATTTTTGCAATTAGATGTAAATATTTGGTTTTCTATAATTTTATGAAAAAACCATATTATTTTAAAATTAAAAATGAAAACGATCTAAGTTCATTTTATCCATGAATATGTTGTAGTTTATGAATAAATCCATTAGATGTAAGTATAAGCCAAAGTGTTAATTTGGTGCCATTTGCTGGAAAAAGAAAGAATTAATGTGTCTAAAAGTTTAAATGGAAATAGGTTGAAACAAGCTAGTTGTAACATACATGTCTATTAATTTCACGAAAATTGATGTTTATGTATCTATTCTATTTCTTTTCATGGTTGTTTGCAATAGCCTTGGACATTGGAATTTTAACATCAACTACATCTAGCTCAACATCATTGGTCCTGTCCATTAAGTTCAAATAGCTCAAACTTGCTAATTTTGAGCAGATTAACATCAATCTTTGCTAGCCATACAAATGCTAATTGTCTTTTACTTTCTTAGAAAAAACTAGTTGTAGTAAGACATATTGATACTAACATACTACAATACATTTGATCAATCAAAACATTTTGTCTCCTTTTAACAACTAGTCATCAAATTTTGTATGTCATGGAGTTTGATGCTAATTCAACAAAGCCTTCCTTCTTTTAGCTTCTTCTAAGGCATTAGGTAAACGAATAAAAATGCCTTGGATAACTGAATAATGTGTGCTCATGCTAAAATATTGTTAAATTTCCTATGTAGCAACTATTTGATATTTTAGTAGACGAGACTCGAGATGTGAACATAAGTGCTTTGACCAATGCATTCTACGACTCCATTGATTCTCCATTCCCTTGCCTTCCCTTGACATCAACTAAAAATGACATATATGTTCTCTAAAGAATTACAAAGCTCTGTCTATTCCAACACATTAAGTATATAAGAAAACAAGATTCTAAAGATACCTTACCCTTGCTTCTATATCCATGCAAAAGATAACAATCAAAGTGTTAGAGCTCTTTTAAAACATAGATTGTTAAGATCCTGTCTTGGCAAATCCCAAGTGCCATTTTTCGTCTAACATGTTATGGGGTGGTCAAATGTTGTAAATATTACTACTTATGTTATCGTCATCATCACTGGCATCACTGAAGATGCTTCCACTACAGTCATTAGAATCTTGTTTCTTGGGAGTCTAAAGCTACTGTAAGAATCATCATGCCTTGGCTAGAAAATCATTTTTTTGGGTTGTTGCTTTATGTAGTAAGATATTTCAATATCTATTTAGTTAACTACTAATCTAATTTTATAACATAGTTTTAATGAGTTCTTGTCAATTTTTGTTGATATGAAAAAATAATTGTGCAAATTGTTGCTTTGCTTTAGTGCAACATAAAATTGTATAATTTTGAATATATGAGTAACATATGTATCATACACTTTTTTATGATATAGTATAGTTTCAAGCAATTGGAAGCAATTGTTTTCTCAAAACTATATCTAAAATGATAAATAAAAAAAATCCATGGAGAATTGATGATTTTAGAATTTAGAATTAGTTTTGAAATACAAATCTCTTAAGCCACATGTGCAGAGACATGCCACTTGTTTAAAATAACACTAGAAAGACGAATGGATGCACCTTAGAGTAGTGTATTCTTCATCTTTAACTATGGTGCTTTTGAATTTCAAAGATTGGTATTAGTTGTGGTCTTCGATATAATTTATACTACATTACAATGCTTTTTAAAATTTCATAAATTATATCAATTTTGGTATTAGGTAGATTTTAAATTTTTATTAGATTTGTTTATAAATTAAATTATTTCAATATTGGTATAGATAAATAGAGTTTCTTTGCATTTTATTCAACAAAGAGAGTTCTTTTTAAAAGGATAGATGAGGACAAATCCACCAGTAACAACCTATAATATTAAATACTGAATAAAATAATTTTCATAGTCGATATCTTTTTTATATATGTTTTTTTGTTTTTTGTTTTTTGTTTTTTGTAGAGAGACACTCTACATTCCAATAGGAGAGAGATGTTGTCTTATAATGTTACATTTAAAAATAATAAAATAATGCTTAGGTTAAAAAATTAAATAATAAGAATAACGATAATAGAATATTTCAATATTAGTCAGAATAAAATATTTCAATTTCCATCTTAATTATACACCAATTTTATATAAGGAGATAAATAAATTAATTGAAAGTAAAACATTTCTAATTTTGCTTATAATTGTTTTCTTCTTTTTAGTATGAGGGAGACATGTAATTTCTTCATAAAATATTTTAATGTCCATATTAAGTAACATAATTTTATATCTACTTTATATAGAGATAAAGAGATAAGTTAATTGAATTTTTTTTTTTTTGTATATATATTATATATATTATACCACACAAAAAGAGAGAGATTCTTATTTAAATGAGAATTGTTTTCTAATTCATGGTAGAGAGGGATTTGTAATTTGGTTCAATGCTTAATATGTATTTATTATGTAAAATGTTAAAAAACATATTAGTAAGAAATTCAATGTAAATATCTATGTAGAGAGAAGAAGAAAATTATATATATATAATATATATATATAATTATAATATATATATATATATGGTTTCTAGAATTTTAATTTAATTATCAATAATTATTAGGTGGATGGTAGGGACTAAGTCACCTGGTAACTGTTCGTGTTCGAGTTCAACGAATTTAAAGTTTGACAAAAAAGCAAAATTTAAATGTTTGAAAATAGAATTGGGCATTAAAGTTCAACATACTAAAAAAATTGAAAATTATTATATGATTATGATGATGATTAACGTCCACTAAGACCAATATGGTCTATCGAACCTTAAGAAAGTAAGAGATTGGTTGAGATTCTTTAATATTTTATTTGTATGATTGAAAAGAAGGGAGAGAAGCGTTCCTAGATCACCATAGTTTTGCAAACTTAACAAGTCAAGAACGTTGATAATGTGGCAAATATTTTGAAAATTAGAACAAATGTGAGTAAGAGTTGGGCAATCCAAGAGAAAGTGATTTTCATCTTCAACCCTCTTAGTATCGCAAAGGTGACAAAATCTTTCGTCCCAAGGTGTTTTGAGAATCGACCAATGCCCAATTTCACTTTGAAGCTCATGAGAATTAGTTCTTATCTTGGCAATGTTCATTTTTTTCTTAGCACTAGTCAAGACATAAATATAATTATGGTTATCAAGATTGGGGTTGATCACCTCCTTATAATAACTTAGCTTCATTTTTTCCTCTAACTTCTTATCATCCCACAACTTATCCTTAAATTTGGAAGAAATAATATTTTTAGTATTATGCTTATTCTCCAAATATGATCTCCTCCTTTACTCCCAATGGTGTAGCCAAGACTGGTCATCCTTATGCCAACCTTGATTGAGTCGGAGGTGGGGGTTTTAGCTAGAGTTAGAAGAAATTTTGAGGAACCTCTTGGCTTCCACGTTGTACATCTACTTATACATGAGATACCTAATCATAGCCATGCTTTCAATAGGGGAAAGGATACCTTCAATCAAGATGAAATGGTAGTGAGTATTTCCTTTAATCTTGAGATTGTAGGTTATAAATTTCTTTAGGATTAGCTCATTCGTTCTCTATGATTCTCTAGATATACTGTAACCCCAAACCTTACATCCATAAAAAATAACAGGGGTGATGAGAGTCTCAAAGAGAATTATTTTTTTTACTCCATACCCAAATATATATTGACTTATAATTGTTTTCAAGGCCATAATAATCTTTCTAGCCTCCAATTATCTTTCTCTCAATGCTATTATTCCAATTGAGCTAATGACGAATGTCAATTCCTAGATATTTGCAAAAAGAAACTTTCTCCAAGTAGTTATTATCATAAATGAAATTATCATAGTTGGTATTTTTGGATTTACTTATCACGACTGTAGTCTTGTTAGTATTAATAGTTATACATGTCAGGCCAAAAGAGTAACTCCACGAACTAATTGTGTTTGTGCATTAAGAGAAAACATGGATATATACAAGGAGAGAGAGACTATTAGGATTCATCTCCCAATGTCTCTTAATCTTTCAATTTCATTTATTTTTCTATTTATAATATTTACAAGGATTTTTCCTAATCCCAAAGATTAGGCTTCAACATACCCCCCTTTAATCTAAAAGGATGTTGGTGAGTCCAAGCATCATTCTGAATCTTTCAAACTTTTATCTTCCAAGTGCTTTGGTGAAGATGTCTGCAATATACTCATTTGTGGAGAATGTCGTAGGTGGATTTTCTTGGCCTCAACATGATGTTGAATCAGATGATACTTTGTATTGACGTGCTAGGTTCAATCATGGAACTCTGGGTTCTTGGTTAGCTTTATTGCATAAGCGTTGTAAATCAAAAGAGGAGTTGAATGCACTTGTTTCTCTTGCAAATCTTCAAGATTTTTCTTGAGCCACACAATTTTCTCCATTGCTTCAGCTACTTCCACATATTCTGCCTCAGTTGTGGAATATGTTGGAATTGATTGTTTGTGTGACCTCCAAGATATAGCTCATGATTCAAGAATCATAACATAACTTGAAGTAGATACTCCAGTTTCTTTATCTCCATCAAAATATGAGTTAGAGTATCCAATCAAGCTGAAGTCATCCACCTATGTATACTTGAATCCAAAGTCTTGAGTTCCCTTCAAGTACTTTAGAACTCTTTTTGCAGCAGATCAATGACCGTCACAAGGATTTTGCATAAACTCAGAGAGGATTCTAACAACAAATGAAATGTCTAGTCTCGTAGTAGTTAGGTAGTTGAGACTTCATACGAGTTGTCTATACTTCGTTCCATCCTCAAATTCTTTTCCTTCAGAAGATGTGAGCTTTAAATTATATTCCATCGGAAAAGTCAAAGGATTGCACTCAGTTATGCCAAACTTGTTCAACAAATCTCCAATGTACTTCTTCTGAGAGAGGAATATAAACTTCGGATGTTGGGTTACTTCAATACCAAGATAGTAGTGAACATATCCCAAATATGTCATTTCAAAACCTTTACTCAATTCTTTCTTTATGGATGCAATGTAATTATCATTGTTCCATGTCATCAAAAGATCATCTACATACAACACAAGATATACAACTATTTTTCCAACTTTCTTAACAAAAAAAGTTGCATCATCAAGATCATAATGTTTGAAATTGAGTTTTAGAAGATGCTTAGTCAATTTCTCGCATCAGGCTCACAGTGCTTGTTTTATGCCATACAAGGATTTGAAAAGCTTACATACTTCATGTTCCTGGCCCTTCACAACAAGTCCTTTTGGCTAGGACATTAAAACATTATCTTTCATATCTCCATTCAAGAAAGCAATTTTTACATCCATTTGATGGACTTTCCAACTATTCTGGGTTGCCAAGGCAAAGAGTGTCTAGATGGTATCCCATTTCGTTGTGGGGGAAAAGTCCCCTCATAATCGACTCCTTCCTTCTATAATTTTTTTTTTCCCACAAGCACGAAATTATGCTTGTCAAGTGAGCCATCTGATTTACACTTGTTCTTAAAGTCCCAGTTGCAGCCTCTTGGTTTGGTTCCCAATGGAGGATCAATTAGCTTGCAGGTTCCACTATTTATCAAAGCATCATATTCTTTCTGCATCACTTCTTTCCATTCATAATGAGAAGTGGATTATTTGAGGGAAGTTGGTTCAAATATGTAGACAAATTTAGTACACAATCATAAGAAACATCCATATCAACAGGTGAAGCATGATTGTCTACATCATCTCCATTCTGTCTAACAGAGCTTCTTGTCTCTATCTTTCCAACCTCAATAGAACAAACACTTGTGTGTCTTTATGATCCATTATGGAGGACTTTTATGAGATGGCCCAAGATGCTCAGTTGACTGAGATAGGGCTGAATCAATATTTAACCTCCCAATTATCTCAAGCACATCACTCAGAGTGTCATCTTGATTAGTGGTTGGAGCTTCATGCATGGAAGGGAGTGTTTCAGAAGGAGATTATATAGCTTGATCCAGTATAGGGATCCCCCCTTCAAGATGTGGAATCTCATTATCAAACTCTTGAAAATAATTTGCATGCCTGAATCTATCTAGGCGATCAAGGTGACACTCAACAACATTGTCAGTCTTGGAAGATTCAAGAAATATAACATCTCTAGATATTATAAACTTCTTATTAACTTCATCATAAATACAATATGATTTGGAGGTATCTAAGTACGCCAAAAAGATACATTTGTGACTCCTTGCACTGAGTTTGTTTCTTTGTTCCTTAAGTATCAAGGAATAATAGGTAGAACTAAAAACCTTGAGATGCCTCACCGAAGGAATGTGACCATACCACATTGGAGTCTTGTTTTTATAACATGAGGTGGACACTTATTTTTGATATACACAACACATAGAACTACATCAACCAAAACCATAAGCTTAACAGTCTTGAAAAACATCATTGAACCCACCATATTTAAGATTGTCATGTTCATTCTTTAGCTACTCTGTTCTGTTGGGGATTATAAGGCAGAGTTGTTTGATGTTTGATCCCATGCTGGAAAAGATAGTTTTCAAATTCATTTGAAGTATATTCTTTTCCATTATCAGTACGGATAGTGCTAATATGAGATTGTGCATCATTTTCAATCATGCATGAAAGCTCTTGAATGTTTCAAAAGCTTCATATTTGTTCTTCAATAAATAAACCCAACAGATTCTAGTGTAGTAAGCAATAATTATCATCATATATTTATTACCATTTGCAGAAGGAATATGCATTAGGCCACACAAATTAGAATGAATGAGTTCAATCTTTGTATATGCTCTAGAATTAGAATCATGAAATGGTTGTTTCCTTTGCTTTCCTATGATACAAGCATCACATTGCTTAAGTTTCCTAGGAATTGTAGGAAAATTATAGTAACACCATTTCTTTAACAAATGAATATGGTCATAGTTCAAGTGTCCAAATATAGGGCCATAAAAGGCTTGATGGATGTGTACCTTCATCATAATGAGAATTGTATGAAAAATTATGTGCATGAGCAAGGATTCCTTGTAGCTTTAGAAGTCTTTCTTCTTCTATCTCAGTCATGACAAGTGAGTGATTTGATGCTTTTTTGACCTCAATCTTGCCATCAAATATATGAATGGAGTGTCCTTGATAGTAGATGTGGACCAAAGAAAACAAGTTCTCCTCAACTTTGAGAGGAATAGAACATCGTGTAGAAGAAACTCTGGAAGACCAGACACTTTGAGACTGATGGTACCAAGCTTTGATGGCTTGAGTTTTGACTTTTCTACAAAGTAGACTACTCCATCAACATTGTTAGTGAATTCTCCAAAGAAATCTCTTTTGAAAGTCACGTGGCAAGTTGCACATGAATTAAGAAACCACACATATTTCCATGAAGCAAGTGAAGCATTAAATAAGTCTTTAGTTTCTCCAATGTTGCAATGTGCCACAACATAATGAGCGTACTCGGGTGCGTTTCCTTTCCCTTTACCAAGTGTTTTACCTTTTTCTTCACTTCTTTCCTACTCGATTATATCCCAAGGCAACTTACATTTTGATGCATCATGTCCATTTATATTGCATCGTATACAATGAATATCATACCTTTCTCCTTGGAAATATCTACCCCCCTTCCTCTAAAATTTTTCTTTCCATGTTCCCTTTTGCTACCTCTTCCTCTAGAAGAATCCTATGCATGATTCTTCTCCTTTTTTGCAAGAAACACAACTTCTTCATAAGACTGAAGAGTTTTCTTCTTCCCAAAATCCTTCTCTCTTTTAGTAAACTTATTCTCAACGGAGTCAAAGGAAATCTCCTTAAGTTTTCCAATTGCTTGAAATGATTCAAGATAATGTGAATAAATGGGATATAGTGCCTTAACATAGGCTGTGAGAGGAACATATATTTCAACACCAGTGGCTTTTATGTCATGCGTAATGGATCTTATTTATGATGCTAAGGCAAAAGGGTCATCATTTTTCAACTCAAGATTGAACAAATCGATCATTAATCGAACCACTTCAACTTTAAAGTGTGAGTCATATAATTCCTTCAACTTCTTCAAAGCATCAAAAGCATTTGAAATGGAAAAATATGATGAATCACCTCTTCATTGAATCATGCTACAATCAAGGCATAGGCCTTGTTGTTCTTGTTTTCCCAAATGGAAAGCTCCCTGTTTGAAGTGATATTTTCAAGTGCATTGTCTCATTCTCCTTCACAAACTCCTTTCCACAACTCATTGAAAATCAAGGTGTATTTTATCTTCCTGGACCATTTGACATGATAGTTCTCTTTGCCAAAAAAAATTACTCTAACTATAAAAATGAATAAATGTATTTATAAAAAAAATTGTTTTCTTTTGATTTCCAAAATAATTATAATCTCATTTTATATATTCTTGATTAGTTAAAAAGATTAATTTCATTATTAAAAACAAAAACAAAAAACAAACCATATAAAAATATATTCTATACCTGTAAAATATCACCACTCACCTCCCACCTCTCTCTATATATAGATATATATATATCACCACTCCTAATATGTCACCACTCACCCCTCTCTATATATATATAAAACTCCACTCCATGCATGCTCATATCACTCCATAAAATATATATACCATAACCTTTTTCATGGCTTTTAAAAATGAATGAACGGCTCATATATGGCCTTAAAAAAAAAGTATTTAACACATATATGAATTACGTCCATAGAAATATATGAAATAAATGTTTTGCATGGTTCTCGGCTTTCATAAGAATCAACGCACTCTCCAAGAAATAATGGAACACGAATTGTGTAATGTATGAGCACATCACACTATTCAGTACCAACGTACATGAACCATTAAAAAGACTTTGCATATATCGGTTTTCAAGCGAGTCAATGAGCATATAAAATTGCAAAATGCCATAGTAGACAACAAGCGTATTTTATCATACCCGACAAGTTTACTTTATCCTAACAAACAATCCAAACGGTCACAAAACCAACGCATTAGAGCATGCCATGAATCCAAGGGACATATTGTAAATCCATTCGCATCATATTTCAGTCGTCTGAGCAGCGGCCCAGCAAATTTTCAAGACATACAATACACAGTCATTATAGCATACCATTTGCATCCGGACCTTCGAGCACACGACATACGGTCTCACAGTCATTGCAATGCAACCAATGCACAATTATTTCAACGCAGCCAACGTTTCAAATTCGGGCGGAGGGACAAAGAATAATGGAGGAAAAAATTGAAGGACGATGACAGGAGTTATAACACCAAAAAAAACTAATTTGGGAACTGTGGTCTAATATTATTATGTCAGGTCGAGGAGACTCCACTCACTCATTTTGTTTTTGCATTAAGAGAAAACATGGATATATAAAAGGAGGGAAACTATTGGGATTCATCTCTCAATGTCTTCCTATTCCAATTTCCTTTATTTTGTTATTTACAATATTTACATGGATTTTTTATAATCTCAAAGATTAGGTGTCAATAATACCTATCTTGGAGTAGTAATATGAGAGGTTTCTAAGATGCTTGTTGAGATCCTTAGGGCTCCTGGCTATAAGAACAATATCGTCAACATAAAGGAGAAGAGTAATGACCATACTAGTGAGCCTTGGGCCATCACATCCTGTAGCTTCCAAACACTCTTCTCGCTTATTAATGTAAATGCCAAAAGGGGTAAGGGATAGGGGAGACCTTTTCTTAACTCTGATATTGCATTTAATTGTTTTGGACCAACTCTTGGTGGTCCTAAGATTGGAAGTAACATTCTCGTATAGCCTATTCACAACAACTCTTAACTTTAGAGGAACCATTATCTCTTATACCCTCTTCCATAGCTTATCTTGAGGAACTCTGTGGAAATATTTTTTAAAGTCAACAAAACAACAGAAGAGATCAATTTTATTACTGCAATATTCCTTTGTTGTTCCTAAGAGTAACAAGATGGTCTATAGTTGAGTGATGCATCCTAAACTCAGCTTTCTCTTTAGCTCTTTTACTTTGGTTTTCAAGCCAAATGCTAATCTTCTTTTCCAAAATGAGCTCATATAGTTTGGCTAAAATGTGACTAATCATAAGGGTCTTGTAGTTAAAGGGAATGCTTTTATCCCCACTTTTAAATGTAGACACAATAAGGCTTTGCGTCCAAGGATTAGGGAAGCCTCGTTTAACTACCAAATTGAGGAGTTGTGTATATGAGAGATGATGAAAAACCTTCCCATTTTGAAAATTTCAGCTTGGTAGCCTTGTTTCACTGCTAAATTGAGGAGTTTGTGTATATGAGATATGAGGACAAACCTTCCCATTTTGAAAAATTTAGCTTGGTAGCCTTCAATATCCCTATCTTTCCCATTGGTGATTTTCTTAATCCCAAACTCTACATCTTGTAAGGAAAAGATATCCTCCTCTATAGGAGTGTTCAAGATGGTGCCCATGGTGTTAGGGGAATCATAAATATTTTTAAGGTAGATATGCTAGTTCTTTAAAGGGATCAAATTACTTTCTTTCAATTTATGAAGAAGAATTTTCCTTCCAAACTTTCTAGGCTCAACTTTATAAAGATGAAGAAGATGCTCTTTCCTCCTATTTATATATGATCTTTTATTCCTTTTAATAAGAGCTTTATACATATTTATTTTTTCAAGCTTTATGGTTTGTTAGGAGCATCTTTAATCGATTTACTAGAAATTTTACAATCATTATCATACGAAGGGTTGGAAGTTCTACTACTTTTTTATAAGACACCACAGTAGAGAACTTGTTAATGGTAGTGGAAAGGGTTGTAGTAAAATTGTGGTAGATGTGATCAATGTCATCATTATATTTTAAGAAAGCTAAATCTCTTTTTGGAATATGTTGACGGTGTTGAATGTTGCCAACATTGTAAGGGGATCTCCCCCATGTGAAGTCCCAATAAGACCTCACATTGTTCGGTGTAGAAGATTCATTCGATCATACAGTCCAACCATCGTTGGAAATGTTTTAAAGATATGTCTTGATTACGATCAGACACAAGATAACACAACACCTATTTGGGGTAGCAAGAATGAGAGCTTTGTGAGACACCCAATGTAAGGTATATGAGGGAGACTTCATCAGCCGGGTATATGAGGGAGACTTCCACGGCTGATGAGGGAAGCGAGCCACTAGTTAGAAAAGTAATAGTAGTATCCTAAAGAGGGGCCTGAGAAGGTATAGAAAGGCTTGTTGAATACCTGTAGATTAGTCCACATAATATACAACAATCACTAAAGCATAACAAGACATTCAATACTAGCCATAACTAAGCAACAAATTAGTTCATTATCTTAATATGTAATTAAAACAACATATACCATAAACATAACCGAAATAGTCCAATTATATCTATGATACATGTATGAAGAAGTGTCAGCTCATTAAGCTTTTATTAAAAGTGAAAGATCCCAAGTACACTGTTATATAGATGAAACACTATATCCAATAGTGGAACACGAAGCCACAACTTGCTTCTCCAAAGAATGATCTATCTCCTATGTATTTAAAGAGAAGCCAAGACAAGGCCTCTAGAATCCAAGCCCTCCAAAAAAGTCCCTTACTTGAATAATGAGGAGCTATTTATAACAAGTAACAATGGGCTTTGTGCTTCCTCATGACTTTTTGACTTCTATGACTATTCATATTCTATACATGACTCATTACATTCCAATGTGTGGCTATTCACATTCCACATGTGTCCCTTGGACTTCATTACATATCATTTATTACATAAGACATATTAAAAATGAGATGGTGACTATATAAGACAAAATGATAATGGGACAAAGGCACCTCAAATTGATAAGTCATTTGCTTCTACATGGAGCTCATTTGTAATGTAAGTGTGCCATGCTTTGAACTCCGTTGAGATGTCTTTGACCTGAACTGACAAGTCTCCAATGTAGCACATATTTATCTCTAGTGCCTCCTTCAATATGTTCTTGGAGGTTGAATGTATATTATTCTATAGCCATGAAAGTTTCATATAATATTTGACTGGTGTAACGGTGTATTGCATAATAACATCTTTGGTTACCCCCAAGCCTTCTTGTTTCGTTTCCTGCTTGATCGGCTTGATGTATTTCTTGATCTCCAGGAAGATGATCTCCCTGCTTTTGATTGCTTCAAGTGTACCTATCAAAGGAATTCCATGCTTATGTGTAAGAGACTCAAAACCATTATGCAAATGATTATATGCAACAATGGTACTAATTGATTGTTCCCCAAGATGTATGTAGTTTTGGTGGTGGAGTCTCAACTAAACTCTATCCATCTCTGCGACAATCCTGTCTTTCTTCTCTGAATGTTGTGGAGCATTTGGATACTTGATAGTCCACTCCTAAAGATGATTGACTCCTCTATTTTCTACCTTCAGGAGTTTCACCATTTCTTGTGCCTTCTTCTATATGCCAACAAGGAATCACCACTTGTTGTAGAAGAATCATCTCATCATATAATCGTGCCATGGTGTTCTCCATTGGCTCCAATCCTTCCTGCATGGCTGACTTCCATTGGGCAATGTTGAAGCTCTGTGATGACAACCGTTGATTATGCGCTGCAAGATGTTCACATGTTGTTTCACCACAACAATTTATCTTCTCAACCTGACATTCTCATTCAACAAGTACTCAGAATTATCTTGTGCTGCAGTAGTGAATGCAACATTTGCTGCCATAATAGCTCTGGGATTCCTTTTGGTGTTGGAGGTTATCACCTTCTCTATAGCAACTGAGACTGGATTTTGGGGATCCTTGGGAAGTATCTATGACTCTGCTACACAATCCTCTTCTTAAGTTGATCAGATGTTACACTGTATACATCCATGAATCCGTCGGCAAACGAAGGTGTTATCCCCATCTTCCTCAATGGAAAATGACCACTTGTAAGGGGAGGTTCTTCTGGAGCATATGGTTCATCATCCATGGGTTTGATGGTATCTTCTTCCTTTAATGCTTCTTCTTCAATCTCTTGAGTCAACTACTCTTCTTCCAGTCTATGCGCTTCTTCCTCCTCCTAGGACTGCCTCTGTTGTTCTTCTTCTATCCTTCTCCTCTCTTCTTCTTGTTCTTGTTGCTTCTAGAGAAACTCATTGTGCTTCCTCTTCTCCTCTTCTTCTTCTGCTTCTTTCCTCTCTTGCTCTGCTTGAATAGCTCTTGTGTTTAAAGGATCGACTTTCTATTTCTTGTTGCTCTCACCCATTGAGTCATACCTAATCCTTTTCTTAGGAGCTATTTTCCTTACTTGAGGACCTATCTCTTCCTCCTCCTGTACCCGCAAGTCTTGAGCTGGTGGATTGTGGGGTGAACTGGCCTCCATCCCTGGATGTTCCTTCATGTTCGTGTTGTACCAGTTCTATATCTACTCATCTTCTATTGTGGATATTGACGAGTGCCCCATATTATGACTGATATTTTCACAGTGTTACCTGACCACTCGCCTGGGATAATATCCATGAAAGTATTTAGTGGTGAAGTGCAGGTGGTCCAACTCTCGTATCTTTGTTGTTGTCAAGGAAATATGGGTAAAGGGGCTTTCTTCCTCCTGTGAAGAATTCCTGACAATCCCTTATCCATTTGATTTGTTACTTCTCGCATGACCACCTTGTTGGTCACATACTACGACATAAGATGAGGGGATATATGAAAACCAAAGCATCTAATGTATATACCCTCGGTAGCTGCAAACTATTCTATGATATCTCGGAGTGACTCCTTCTCTTGATCGGTCATGCAAGGAGGATCGCTCTCGAATATCATCTAAAAGATCACTACAAAAGAAGCGCTCAACCAATTTGTCATACACGCCTCTAAAGCTTAATTCTAATAACACTCTACAGTGGAAGTAAACTGGGAACTTCTCCTTAGAGGTCCAGTTCCAGTTCATTCCTGAGAAAGCACATTGTGCACAGATTCCATCTAAGAGAAATGCAGTCATCTAGAAGTATGGTGCTTAGTTTGCCCTCAAAGATGCTTCTTCTTGCCCCACCTGACACTGCAACTCATAAGATAATATATCTGCCCAATTGAAATCTCAGTCGCATGTCACCACCATATTGAGCATATATATCCAATTCTCCTTGAGCACCTCAACGTTCTTGCACCCATACAACCGACAATACATTCCTATCAAATACTGATATATATTTCTGAGAACCTTTTTCTGATAGACTATGGATGGGTGATGGCGAAACTTGGTAGGCTCTTGACACCATGGTTTGATAACGTCACTTGTGTTGAGGTGTGCCCATCTCATGTAGAAGTTGTCATTTTCATATTTAGTGGGATTGATCATCTTATAATATATCTGCATGTCTTCACCATAATAGGTGGCAAGTTGACCGCCACTCTCACTACAAATCACAAGGTGAGAGTCATCCATATATGTAATAATCCATCAAATAACCTTTGCACATGGCATGACTAAGAATCTGCATGCAATCCTATGCATCTTGGACTTCTTGAGGTTGATGTACGCATGCACATATTCTAAGTCCTCAACAAACTTTTCCCACATGAATGTGTTGGATATCTTGCTCCATGTGACCTTTGTAGTCTTATCAATAAAGAACTGGGTGTTTGCATATATGGAAATGTTTGGTTTTGTAAGTTCGATAAGTTCATCAGTGCTTGCTTCTAAGAATTCCTTGGAGGCCAATTTCCAAGACGACATGGCTTCAACAAATGATAACAGGGTGACAATACTTGTAGCACATGTTAAAATTTCTGTTTTCCCACCCCGGTTATCAGTTTTTCCTTATTTCTCCCATGTAGTTAAATACCCTTTCCCATAACCATACATTCAACAAGCTGGAAAAAATAAATTTTGCTGAAAACACAAATTCTGGAAAATTTACAGAATGCTGGAAATTGCAAAAATAAAAATCAGCAGTAATAAGCCATTAAAACACATTAAAACACTGATATTTTTGGTCAACGTGACCCTGGAAAAAACCCCCTACAACTCTTGGGGAAAACTAGTTTGAGAGCTCTTCTTTATTTCTGAAAAATGTCTTTTTACAGCAAGAAAATTTCAGCAAAAAATTACAGCAAAATGATTTTTTCAGCAAGCAAACTTATCCGTTTTCAGCCCAACGGACCACCTGGAAACTTGTCTTTCTGCTGTTCTGATTTTGCTGAAGAGCTGCCTGGTATGTGTGCCAAACTGCTGCCTCTTTCTCCTTCTTGTCC
>APFE031375220.1:18936-31440 GCA_000404065.3 Pinus taeda
CCTATAGCAAAAATCAAACTATCCCACGAATATGGTGGAGAACACAACAAACTGATGCACTTATCTTCATTTGAAATTTTATATCAACAGATAACAACTGAATTTCCACAATATTAAAGGCGTTCATATACTCTATCATGGAGTCTCCATCCTTCATCCTTAGGTTATACATCTTTTTTCATAGGAACAATTTTTCCACCAGAGACTTAGATTGGTACAAAGTCCTTAACTTGACCCAAAAATCCTTTGTCGTAGTTTCCCCTAATACATTCAACAATACTGAATCTGAGACACACAGTTGTATTGTGCTCTTTACCTTTTGATCCAACTTCTCCCAGTATTCTGCTGACATTGTCATTGGTTTAGTACTTGGATCTACCACAATCCAGTGATCTTTATCCACTAGCAGATCCTCCATCTCAAGCTTCCACAACTAAAAACTCTGACCATTAAATTTCTCGATCTCTATATTTCCACTGCTCGCCATCTTCTTTCACTGCAAGAATCAATCCCACATATCTCCCACTGAACATGGTCTACCACAGGCCCAAGGAGAAACCCCTCAGCAAAAAATGGGTCCGCTTGAAGTCAAAACAACTCTGATACCAAATGTAGGTTTTAATCTTGTATAACAATTACCTTTTTTGTAGAAGAATAAACACTACTTTTATTAATATAAAAGTAGTACATTTGTAGAAAGATTCATTATCCAGGAAATATGTGAGCTAGAAGTATGATAGGCCCAATATAAGCCAAAAATACATTAAAAATCATCTAATATATTGTCCATACCATCCCCATCATCAAAATATAGTTTATGGGATACATACTAAGCATGCATAAGACAAAAATAGTGTAAACTAGAAATAGAAAAACATAAAATCCCACAAACAACCGACGAAAGAGTGTTCAAACAGATTCCTGGAAGGCGGAGCAGGCCCTCTTCGTGTAGCTCATGAAACCATAGGGGTCATTCAAGCCATTCTTAGATAGTCTATCTTCCATAGTGTTTTTTCTCGGTATACATGAGAAATGGAGTATGCAGTGAAAGATCCCAGAATGTGCTTTATCCTCACCAAATCTAGAAGTAAGGGAGGCTGAAAATCAGTAGTTCCCTTGATTCCATCAATAAGATATTTGGAATCCCTGTAGATATCTAGACAATGCAATTTCGTATGTTGTGTAAACCAGAGTAGCCCCCATACAAAAATAACCTCTGCTCTAGTGTTGGATCCAAAGTCACCATTCCACTGAAGATGAAATTCCTTACAAATGTCAAGACTTAGTACAACACCACAACCACATTTCCCCTTCTGTGCAACTCCATCAAGGAAGCCAACAAAGAGGCATATCATAGGAGGCCTCAATCTATGGGAATGATCAAACATGTGAGAAACATTATGAGAGGTGGCATTCATCCAAGTAAGAATATTATGTATAATCCAACAATAGTCAAATAACCTCCCTTCAAACAGAAACATATTGCAAGCCTTCCAAATTTACGAGATGGTATAGAGGGGAAGCTCCTTGTATTTTTTAGAAACATTGCACCAATAAATCATAGACTCTTCAAAGTTGTTTAACCACTGAAATGGAATTGGGAGAGTAGCAGAAAAATAGTCCTAGATCCTATTGGTGTATGGGCAAGAGAGGAAGATATGATGGACATATTCAGAATCTACCTTGAAAAAAATGTAGAAACCTAGGCTTGAATGTCCTCTTTTCCTCAGATTATCTCATGTTAGAATCTTGTTTCTCCAAACTAACCAAGAAAAAAGAATGTTTTTTTATAGGAACCTGCCATTGCTAAATCCTGGAAAATGACCACACATCCATAGGGGCGTTGTTTAATGCCATAAAAAATTTGTATGTGTCAGCCACAATAGGCTCATTTTTTGTAATTCTTCCAGACTATTAATTTTTTCCCCGCTTCTGCAATAGCACAGACCCACACTACTCAACATTGTAACATATGCATCCCATTCAAGGGCACAAATGTCATCCAATTTCAGCGCCTCTGCACTTTTCCACAATGGGCAGCCAACTTCCCATCTTTTAATGATCTGAGATATGAATAAATAGCGGCCATGCCATAACAATGTTAAGGTGTTCCCATTCAGCAGGGAACCAACGTTAATCCCCTTAATTGGATCCAAGTAGATAAGGATTTTTTTCCCATTGCCAGATTCCTAGGTGATGCCTAAACACCACCAGTCCATGATTTTGACAAAGCAACACTAGATCATTGAACCTATATTCAATCGCATACCAGTGTCCTTATATATGAATTCCATATCCAGATCCTTCATGTACTTGCCCCTAAAGATAACCTGCCAAATCTCACTCCCATTGATTTCCATCCAAAGTGATTTGATTAACAACGCATATCCAAATATCCTTTGATCTAGCAAGCCCCAACGCCCACATTCCTCCGAGATAGTTAGTGTGCTCCATTTACACAGATGGTATTTGATAGCAATACCATTCCCAACCCAAAGGAAACATGAAGTGATAGCTCGAAGTCGATGTTCAATGGAGGATGGGATGGAGTATAAATGCGCCTAGTATCCAACCAATTGTTGTAGTACAACTTGTGTGAGAATATATATTCCCGATAATGAGAGAAAATAGTTTGTCCAGGTGCTCATTTTCTTCTTGAATTTATCAACCAACCGCATCTAATCACAAGAACCATACCTATTGGGTTTGAGCCTGAAACCTAGATAAGTAAAACCAACCTGCAGAGGTGTTGTCTGTCTGGAGATGTTGAACCCCTAAAATGTCTGAGTGATCTAGCCTCCTTGATTCTAAGGATGAGCCCATCCATAACAAGTATGAAGATGGGGGGGAGAGCGAACAACCTTGTCTGATTCCTCTGCTAGTGCGAAAGAAAGGAGTGGGAATGTAGTTAATTAGAACAACAAAATAAGCGGACGTGATATAGGTCGTGATCCATTCCATGCTATGTGTTTGGAGTCCAATCTTATGTAGTAAGAGATGGGTATAAGACCAATCCACACTATCATATGCCTTATGTAAATCAACTTTCATCACCACTGCCTCCTTTTTCTTCATGTGAATGGCTTCTTGCATCGAGGCAATGGCATCATGTATCAATCGATCAATTAAAAAAACAAATTTCTCACCAGAAATGTGCAGGGACAATATCCTTTTAATGCGGCCAACAATCAACTTAGAGATAGTATTGTATATAATGTTACAAAGAGAGATAGGATGAAAATATCTAAAATTTGTAGGATTTGAGGATTTGGGAATAACATCCAAAATGGTAGAATTGATGGCACACGAAATCTTACCCTCTGTCCTAGATTCTTCCACAATATCTAGTATGCTTTGTCCCATGAGATCAAAGAAATGCAGAAAGAAGTCAACCGTCTAGCCATTTGGGCCTAGGCACTTATCTTTGGCAAAGGATTTTAAGACATTTAAAATTTCCTCCATATTGGCAGGTCAGAATAGTTCCATATTGGTATCATCTATGAAAATTTGTGGGTACAAATCCAAAGCCAACATCTAGTCTTCAAAGCACACATCCTCCCTGGCTTTATATAAATTTTCAAAATACCTAACTGTCTTAGCTTATATATCCTCCGTTGAGTGTTTTATCTCCCTGTTATTATCCTCAATTTTCCAAATTGTATTAATCTATTTCTAGTGGTTGGAAAATTTTTGGAAGTATTTGGTGTTGCAGTCTCCCTCACGCAACCAGGTTTCCCTACTCTTGAGCTTCCATGTGACCTCTTGGAGGTGGAGAATGTTGCTCTTCCTATCCTTTAATATCATGTACAACAATTACCTGCAAACGAATTCTTAAAACAAAAAATATACAATGGTGAGAACATAAAACAAATACACAGATATTTTCCCCTGGATCCCAAAATCGAGACTACTAGATTAATTTTTCACTATATTCCTTTCAATGTTACAATACATATATATACATTCCGAAGAATTCATAAACCCCAATCCATTAACCATGGTTTAGAACATAGCCATAATTCTCTTGATCAGATCTACAAAATACCATGGGGAAACAACCATCATGCCTAAAACCATGTGCAATACCCATTCACAAAGCCATAGGTAGGTTCATCCACCTATTATAAGGTCAAACTTTTTTTATCTCGAGGCACTACCCCAAACCCCGTATAGGGGGGCTACCGCTCCCTTGCTACGCCCGACGTAACGAATAGAGGGAGTTGTTGCCTGCCCCTAGCACGCGCATGCGACTAGCCATGGAAAGAATATAAAACACACAAAACATATCATTGGTTGTTAAGGCAATTGAAAATTCTTGTTACATAGAAAGGAACTTAGAATTAAAAGGGGGAACAAGGGTTTCCTTTCTACAATAACCAAGATTTGTGGGGAAGCCCCCTCAAACCTTCTCTAGGTGAATAATTTCTCGGCCATAATTGTATGGAAATAAGGTTGTACCTAGAACAGTGGCACCAGAGATTTCAATTGTTGTTATTTCCACTTTTCCAACATCTTTAGAGAATTGATAAAGTCTAAGAAAAAATCATGAAGCTACTAGTAGGGGAAGAGGTTCTAGGGAATATGATCATTCCAAAGGCCTCCACAAAACTGTATGTAGAATACACCACATATCACTTGTTGGGAATGTAGGTGAAATTATTAATGATATGATTTCCTTGAATCAAAACATGGTACACATGTAGAGAAGGAAATGTGTTGATGCAAAGAGTAAACAACCACCATCAAATTTATGTAGTTGTTGACAACCATCAATTTTAACATCAATCCATTGTGGTGGAAACTTTGGGCATGATAAAACACGTAAAAATTAAAATTCTATTTGATTATGACGCAACAGATAATATCATTTCAACTTTTGCATTAGAAAAATGTGGGTTAGCAACCTATCAAAATGATGAATTTTAAAAAGTTGAGATGGCTTATGGGGTAAAAGAAGCAACATGAACTAGTGTAGACCATTGATAAACCTTAGGATGTGTACAAATAAGTTGAAGGAATACATCACTGCATTGGGAATGTATGATGTAATCATCAAAATGGAATGGATAGAAGCTCATCAAACTTTGGTCGACTGTTTCAAAAAGAAAGTGATATATTTAGATGATGAAGGTAGATAATTTGAGTTCTATGGTATCAAGGGGGAAGTGTTCCTACAATTCATCACAATGATGAAGGTTAAATTTTGTCTCGGGTAGGGCTTTAAATTGTATGTCATTGAGGTAATGAACAACAGAAAGGGACACTCCCCAACACCTAGTTTTGTAAAAATTCAAGGATGTTTTCCCCAAATAGTTTCTAGAGTTACCTTTCGAGAGGGAGATTTATTTCAAAATCAAACTAAATCCTAGTGAAAATCAATTACACAAGACACCCTATAGGATGATGACTCCCAAGATTTATGAGTTTCATATGCAACTGAAAGAAATATTAGACTTCTAACTTATTAGATCCAACATTTTTCCTTGGGGTGCAATAATGATTTTTGTCATGAAGAAGGGTAAGTCACTGAGATTATGCATATATTACACAGATTTGAATCATGCCACAATTAAGAATAAGTAATTATGCCTAGAATAGATGATATATTTGATGAAATGAAGCGAGGATTGGTTTTTAAAAAATCAATTTGTGATCTAGATGTCACCAGCTAAGGATTAAGGAAGGTGACATGCCAAAAACTACATTTTAAACTCGATTTTGACACTATGATTTCATAGTGGTACATTTGGTTTGACTGATGCACCTATAGTTTTCATGGCCCTTATGAATCATGTGTTCTAGAAGTATCTATACCACTATGTGCAATTATTTCTAGATGAAATTCTCATTTATTCCAAGAATAAAAGGGAACATGCAGAGCACTTGTGGATTGTGTTGACATGCTTAAGGGAAAACAAGTTGCATGGAAAATTGTCAAAATGCTCTTTATTTCAAAAGGAGATTCATTATATTAGTGAAATTATTTCAAGAGGAGGGATTTAGTGGACCTAGAAAAGGTGAAGGCCATAATGGATTGTCCAGTGCCAAAAAATTTGAGGCACGAAGCTTCATGGGTATAATAGGTTATTATTGGATATTTCTGGAAGGATTTTGAAATATTGTGAAACCCATCACCAATTATAGTGTAAAGGAGTGATCTAGGTGGATGTTGGTGGCCACCCACCTATCCCATTTGGACCCCCACAACTGTCTCTTTCAGTTTTTCAGTTTCCGTAATTGTAGCACAATTTACTATTTTTAGCAGCTTTTTTGGGTCCTGAACTTCTGGAGCCGTTTTGAGGCCCTAAACGACGTTTTTTGGGAAATCTGGGGGCAACATGGGCCCATGGCTCAATGTTTTCCTTCCCAAAGTGGTAGTTCTCAGATAGATCTTTCTAACGAGCTATCATACCCTTCAAACGGAGATCGTATGCCAAAGTTACGACCCCGGGAAATTGATGTACCAATTTACCCAAAATGGGGCCCATAATTTGGTGTTTCATCTTCTGGGGTTAGGTTTTGGAATGTGAAGGGTTTTCCATTGTTTCTCAGCAATAAATAGGCCTTCGAGCCTCATTGTAACACAGTTTGAAACAGTTCAGAGGCATGTAGCCACACATCTCTTCTCAGAGATAAGCTACCATCGCCCTAGATGGTTTATTTCTATTTCCGGTTGTAAGCATATTTCAGTATTTTCCATTAATGAAATGAAGTATTATTTCCACTGCATCTTTATGTATATGGTTATCTCTGTATTTTATTGCGTTCCTATTTAAATCTGGATCAGCGCTCAAGCCATATTTGGGTCGAATTGTAGGATGACTAGCCATAGAATTTTGGAAAAACTTGTAACAAGCATAACGTTCTTAAGTTTTGGCCAAATGAGGTGTGGAAATAACTTGTAGGTTTTAACCCCATACATAAATTACCTGCATACAAATTCTAAAACACAAAAAATAAACAATGCGAGAGAATAAGACATAAAACACATATACACAAAGATTTCCCCCGGATCCCAAAATCGGGACTACCATCTTGATTTTTCATTATGTTCCTCTCAATGTTACAATACATATATATACATGTCAAAGCATCCAATACCATGGAGCGAAAACCATCACGCCCAAAACCATGTGCGAAAACCATGCACAAAACCATAGGTAGGTCCACCCACCTAATATAGGGTCCAAACAAATTTTCCCCGGGGCACTACCCCCGACCCCGTACAGGAGGGCTAACTGCCCCCCTCAAATCCCCGTATAGGGGGGGCTGCTGCCTCCCCTGTGACCCCCCCACTGCGCAATTGGCTCCACGAAGGGGGGGCTCCGCCCCCCCTCTAACCCCCCGGTTAACTAGGGTGGCTAATCATGGAAAGAATATAACACAACCCAACAGAACTCAACTGGGGTTTTTTACAGTTTTATATTCATTAGAGACATTTATTTTTCACTATGAGCATTGTAAATCCATGAAAACACGCTTTTGAGCACTTAATGAAAGAGGCCCAGCATTGGAAGCTAAACCAGGAGATGTAGCCTAGGAGAGGGGTGAACTCTTTTATCATGTTTTGTTGTTATGTGTTTCTGAAATGGTTTATTGTCTCTGTTTCATTGTTAATTGTGTTTAAAAATCATTTTTTATGTGTTTAGTAACTTGATCCATTACCCAAAACACATATAAAATTTCACTTTCAGTTTGTATATCACCTTTAGTTTCAATTAAAAATCATTTTGGTATTAGAGCATCAGGTTATTATGAAGGTTTGATTTTGTTTGGAAGTGTTTTTCTTATTCTTACAAGGTTGAAGTTTAAAAGAGGAGAAGGAGAACATGTGGAGCCAAGATCTCAAATTGTTTCAAGGACAACAAACACACTTCAAGCTTCAATAATCATGGCACATGAAAAAAGTCCCGAAAGGATGTTTGAAGATGAAAGAAATTTCAAAAAATAGTTCTTTGAGATGTCTCAAATGGTAAAGGTTGTTTATGAAGAGATAAATGCAAGGTTGTATGGAGAGAGCTCAAACATCCAAAAGGAGATGGACGAAAAGGAGACAAGCCTCCAAAAGGGAATGGAGGGAATGGTGACAAACCACCACCTTCACCTCCATCATCCTCATCCTCATATTCATCCTCATCTTCTATTTCTTCTACCCTTTCACTTACATCTCCAAATTCTCCAAAGGGACATGGTAAAACTCCTTTGCTTAAGATTGATATAAAGTTTGAATTGCTTATGTACAATGGAGAGGTAAATGCAAAGAGATTGGATAATTGGGTTCATCAGTTTGAAATTTATTGCAAGATTCAAAGAATCAAGGATGATGTGACCAAGATTCAACTTACTTCTCTTAGATTGGAAGGCGCGACACTTATTTGGTGGGAAGCCAAAACTCAAGAGGACATGAAGAAACATGGTAAGGTTTTATCCTCTTTGAATGATTTTTTTGTTGTAATAAGAAGGTATTCTTATTCATTAGAATACATGAAAAAAGATATCATGGATTGGAAAAAATTTAGGCAAGCTAAGGGGAAAAATGTGCAACCTTATACTCAAGAGTTTAGGAAAAGAGCTTTGATTTTGGGTATAGATTTTTCCTCTCAAGATACTTTGCTCAAATACATTGGAGGATTACATAGCTACTTGAGACATACCATTCTCATGTTCAACCCTACAAAATAGATGAAGTTTGTGTACAAACAACTCATTTAGAGGCAAGAGGGGAAATGTTTCTGAAGAAACTAGTCAGAAGTCATTTAAGTATGGAGAAAAGGGAAAAGGGAAATTTAAAGGCAAGGATAAAAAGAATGTTGTATTCAGGAAAGAAGGAGAAAATATCATATGTAAACATTGTTCTAAAGAAGGCCATAATGAAGACCACTGTTGGAAACATCGTCCTGAGATGACACCCAAAAACTTTAATAACAAGGAGAAAGAAAAGATTGTTTCAACTACATAAAAAGATCTAGGATCTGATTCTAGAGATGAAACAAAAATCATAGCCATGGGATTGAAAGGTAAGGATTCAATTGCAAGTAATAGTTCCTACAGAAAACCCATTGAAACTCAAAATGAAAGAGAAAGAATAGAGTTGTTCCATATTAAAATCATCACAAAACATAACAAGGTAGATACTTTGTTTGATAGTGGTTCACAAGCAAACCTCATTTCAGAAGATATTGTCAAGAAATTAAAGTTGGAAACCATTTTTCATTATAAACCTTATCCTTTGGGTTGGGTATGTGACAATGCCAGGTTGCAAGTGACATGGAAACACATACTTATATTTTCCATCACTGTAAATTTTATTAATGAGGTAGAACATGATGTGGTACCACTTGACATTTGTGGGATTTTTTTAGGAAGCCCATACTTATATGACAAGAAAGCCATCTTTCATCACCATGAGAACAAGTATCACTTGTTTAAATATGGGATCGAGTACATTGTTAGAGAACATAGCAAGAAGATGAATTTATCTCTTGTGAATGTTGGACAAATGAAGAGGTTTGTAAATGCTAGTCAGAATTTTACATTGTTGATGATTAACATAAATATGTTGATGAATCTAATGTCTTTCAAGGATATGAATTAAGTTTAAACTCTGACTTAATTGAGGTTGCTAATCCTTGTGATAATATGTTTCACGAGTCTAACATGTTGCCTCCTAAAAGAGGAAAACAATTTGAAGTTCATTTGTAGCAAGATGCATCATTGTTGAACATTGGTATGAACAAGAAGCCAATGTTAAAGAATGCAAGGGTCAAAAAGCAAATGCAAAAGCTATTTTATAAAGAGGACATTACTTCTAAAATATCTTCTTGTGGGTTACATAATGTTTTGGCTTTGAGGAATAATGGTGCGAGGTGATGGTATTCACATTTAGTGAAGAGTCGAGCCAAAAACAAGGCTAGACATGTTAAGCATCGTCATGACTACTGTGTTCAAGGTGAAGTGAACTTGAAATTGAATAAGTCTCCTTTGATTGAAGGTCGAGGAGAGAATGTTTAGATTTATTTAATAGAATATTTCTTTGACAAAAAGACAAAGACTTCAAAATTGAAGTTCCTTCATGAGAAGCTCAAAGCGACAAAAACAAACAAAGGCAAATGGATTAAGGTTGGAATGGTGAGTGAACTGTACCGTCATCTATTTATTGATTGAAAATGAGCTTTTGGAGGTCCAAAAGCTTCCAATGGTGAGGAGTGATCTACGGGATCAATTTAGTGCTCAAAATTCAAAGCGTGTGACAGATCTTTAAACCTGAATGGTTGGATAAATCTTAATGATCTAAATCCAACGCAACATGTTTCCCTAAAAACCGATATCTTATGCTCCCGATATCGTGCTCTGATTGAAATCTCAAATAGGTAAAATTTGGAAAAATTAATAGGTGACTGGACATTTTGGGCTAGTGGCAGGCTGTCACATGGCCTCTCCTGATTGGTCCAAACTTTGAATTTTATTGACCAATGGCTTTTCACCATTTTTCTTTTTGTGATTGGCTCAAAAATTATTTAGTATATAATGGGTTAATTGTGTATTTGACGTGGACCAATGTGGGAGTGCCACATGGGCCAACAGGAAGCATCCATGTGGCCTCCAAGGGTTGGACCAAATTTTTTTTATGGATGGGGCCAAGCAACCACAAGAGTCGAACCCATGATCTCTGCTAAGCAACCATAGGCATCAACCAACGTGCCATGCAATGTTTCTTAACCATTATACTCACAACTTATAATTAAAGTTTAATGTATTAAATATCAGCGATTGGGGGACCCTATTCACCACACCCACAAGGATCCAGGGGAAATACTGTGGGCTAGGGGTAAGACCTAGCCCCATGGTCACTACCCACGACACAAGTACCAAGAGCTATTAATCAAAAAACAATGGTAGAGTTTTGAATAGGGGCCAGCCCCTGAGTCATATGACCTTCAACAGAATGGGGAGTGCGGAGCAGTTAAGGGTGCCAACCCCTAGGGGACCATCCTCAGGCGATATGCAAGTTCAAACAACCATTGACGGAAGAGCAGGAGGACCCAGGCCTAGGTACTTGCAGCGAAGGCCAACCCCGGGCCATATGGCCCGCCATGTGACCAAGGCTATCAGCATTTTTGGGTGCGCATGCAATTTGGCACCAACCTGGATTTTATGGGTGGTTATATGACCATGTGTCAAGCATTTTTGGGCCCGACCGGCAAGGGCAGGTGGTTAGCCCCAACCCCTAGGCACGTCGCCCCCCATACAACTGAAATTTTCAGAACTTGGGGATTAATTGACAATTTAATTGTCTGGCAAATTCCCCCATTGAGCGGGACTGTAGGCCAAATTTGCATGTCGGTTCTGGGTTTGGGGTGCTCAAGCCAGATTTGGGTCGAATTGTAGGATGACTAGCCATATAATTTTGGAAAAACTTGTAACATCCATAACTTTCTCAATTTTTGGCCAAATGAGGTACAGAAAGAACCCAGATTGGGGTTTTTGATAGTTCTAGATCCATTAGAGACATTTCTTTTGCATTTTGAGCATTGTAAAGCCATGAAAACACAGCTTTGAGAACTTAATGAAAGAGGTTGTATATTGGAAGTTGGACCAGGAGATGTATCCCTGGAGAGGGGTGAACTCCTTTATCATGTTTTGTTGGTATGTGTTTCTAAAATGGTTTATTGTCTCTTTTTGGTTGTTAATTGTGTTTAAAAATCACTTGTTTATGTCTTTAGTAACTTGATCCCCAAAACACATATAAAATTTCACTTGCAATTTGTATATCACCTTCAATTTCGATTACAGATCACTAACTAACATTCATAGGCCTTATTTAGGTTGGGCTTCCCACAACTTTCCCTCCAACAATTTTTTTAAACAATGCCTCTCAATTCTAACCACAACCACATACCATAGAAGCATTAAAAAGTTACAAATCTCAAGAACTTAAATGAGTTCTAATACCACCTTACATAGCAGACCATATAATGTTGTGCATAACCACTAAGAACTCAATATTCACCCATAGAGTGCATAGCTACTTGTATGCTAGCATTGACAAAAACTTAAAGACTCGCACATATAATTAGGAAATCAAGAAGTTTACAAAATACAATATAAAAGAAAATAACACATTTTTATATCTTATTCACATAGACATCAAATTTGTTCTACAATTTTTGTACAATCCCACTTTAAATTTTGCCTTTACATATCTACCATTTGTTTCATCTCCAGATGCACCAATTTTTCTTCATCTATTCTGTTATAGCCTCCCTTTTTCCAGCTTCACGAGCTCTTCTTTCTTTTCCAACCTCTCAAGTTCTTCCTATTTCTAGCTACATGCATTCTTCTTTACATTTCTAGCCTCTTCAACTCTTAAACAATAGTTGGGAAACTAAACAATCACAATGGTTGAAGTTCGTTAGTTGCTTTCCAATCTTGTCACCATTAGTTTTCATATTGATAGTCATGGTGGTTCAATTCCCTAGCTAATCATTATTTCCTCATCCAATT